>CAIGRB010087961.1:1185-46010 GCA_903798255.1 Fraxinus quadrangulata | reverse complement strand
TATCTGCAGAATGTACCGGAGGATGAAAAGGTAAATGATGATCGGAAAATGTGTGTTCGGCTAAGGTTATAAAACGTATAGATTACTTCGAAACATGTTTGGATAACTTACTTCTCATAAAATATGCAACTTTTTTTTTTTGAAAGTAACTCGTCATAATGAAATAATAAGTAGGTTCCTTGTTTCCAACATTGACCAATAAAAAGGTTATTTGTTATGAAATTTGCTTATTATACAAGTGAACTTGCTATGCTATCTTTCATACAGTTTCAAAATTACTCCCCTATTATTTGTCATTGGTTCTTTTAATGTTTCTCTCTGTAGGTAATATTAGTTGGTCACAGCAGTGGAGGAGCTTGTATCTCCTATGCCTTGGAACATTTCCCTCAGAAGATCTCAAAAGCAGTGTTCCTTTGTTCTACGATGATATCCGACGGACAGAAACCATTTGATGTGTTTGCACAAGAGGTATACTTTAGCCTGTCGTCTTAAAGTTTTGGGCCCAAAAAGTGTTAATTTGATGCAAAACAGTATTTAAGTCTTTAACCTTACACCATGAAAAAAAAAATTTCACAACAGTTGTGCTGGCAGAGGTGGTTGATCCCAGCCAATTTTGGACAGAAAATTATATTTCATTCTATGAACTTTTATATACTTCTGTCAACAACATTTCCCCCAAATTTTTTTATCCTATCGATGTGTTTTGTATGGTGAACTAGGCAACAAAGGATTGTGTTAAGAAAAAAAAAAAAGTTAAAATCTTGTACATTGTACTGTTTAATACTGTGTACCAAACGAATGCTAAATGTTAAAATTCTGGTTTGCAGCTCGGGTCTGCTGAACTTTTCATGCAGGAATCAAAGTTTCTAGTTTATGGGAATGGGAAAGACAAGCCTCCGACTGGGTTCATGTTTGAGAAGCAGCAAATGCACGGCTTATATTTTAATCAATCTCCTTCGAAGGTACTTTTTGAATCCTAGCAGCCAGTTTTGGAACTTCTATCAAAATCCATGGTTTAAGGAACTGCTGCACGTGCTAAATGCTAGTACTGCTAGCATGTAAACTATTCGTCATAAGAAAACTGGAAGGAGAATATATGGTCATGCAGTAGACTTGACTTACTTTCTTCCTAATACAAAAGAAATGAAAAAATCATGTGTAAGCCAAAAATAAAACTTCTCCCCCATCTTTCTATTTTGCACAAATAGATATCATAAAGATTGAAAAAACAATTATCTCTTGCTTTATCAATTAGGTATATTGATGGAAACATTGATATTGTTTAGATGAAAAGCATGACAGGTTAGATGCTTGAAATGGTGGTGTAAGATTGTCAGGTTGTGGCGTGGAAGTTAAGAAAGGGTGACCATCATGGTATTGCTGGATATAAGAAGAAACTTGGAAGAAGAATGAATTTGATAAGACTGGTCATCGTCTGCCCTCTTTTCCCTTTGATCATATGTTATTCTGTTATCATGGATTTTTGATTATAAAGCGCCTACAAAAGGGGGGAAAAATTCACACACTCCCCAAATTAGGAATAAGGTTTTTTTTTTTCTTTTTTCGGGGAATATTTTTGCTCATGCCTATTATGTCTAATATCTTGTTCCTTTCAGGATGTTGCTTTGGCAATGGTTTCAATGAGACCAACCCCTCTTGGCCCTATGATGGAGGCATTGTCTCTCTCTCCCGAGAAGTATGGAACTGGAAGGCGTTTTTATATTCAAACACTGGACGATCATGTACTTTCACCTGACGTTCAAGAAAAGCTTGTGAGGGAAAATCCACCTGAAGGAGTCTTCAAAATTAAAGGCAGTGATCATTGTCCTTTCTTCTCAAAGCCACAATCACTGCACAAGATTTTACTCGAAATCGCTCAAATTCCAAGCCAAACACATTCTTGATAGAAAATACAAATCCGGGAAGTATTTTTCTTACAATGAACAGCCTTATTCTGATAAGCTATACAGTATTTAATGTCATGTATGATATAAAATGGTAGAAAACGACCAATACTTTTTCATTATTTCATTTTTATTAGCCGTTTCTTCACTCTCTTGTGGTATTTTGATATTTTCTTCTGGTATAGTATTCCCAAAGGAGGCGCAAAACGTCCTGCCTCACGTTTTTTCGCCTTTTTTTGTTGTTATTTTTATTTACGAGCTTAAGCGAGCCTAGCCAAATGTTNTTAATAATTCTCATCATTAGTCAATTATACAATTTTAAAATTTTCGAAATGTAAAAATTAAAATATTTTTCATAATTTCAATTTTCAATTAGACGAATCATATTTAATACATTTATAGGAATTTAAGTTTGCAATAAAATAACGAGTTTTAAGATTATAATTACATAGTGTATAGTTATCACCATAATTTAAATCTTATTTAACTATTTAAATAAAGTAATTTTTAGCTTTTGTACAGATAAAATCTTTTAAAATTTTGAAATTAAACTCAAATGAATTTTTTTTTATAAATAAAACAATTAATAAGTTAAATAAAAGACTTTTTAAACAAGCAAAAAATAAAAAACTAATAAAGCGTGCCTAGGGAAGACGAAAGAGGAAGAAAAAATTCGAACGTTTAGGAATTGTTAAAAAAAAAGGCTTATAGGCGTGAAGAGATGAGTTTGCCCACCTCGCTTCGAGCCTAAGCACCGCCTAAGCGAAATTTTTAGAACATTGGTTTGCACTGCTCGCCATGCACGCTTTTTAGAACACTAAATACATATATGCTTTTTTCCCTCATGATTCCAAATAGGAACGTGCATAGAACTTTCATTTGCTTCTCTTTATAGCATTTGGACTTGTAGATCGTGTGTACCTGTTTTTCAGATAAGATCAGTGTTTTACAAGTTTACATTTCCTTGAATCTTTTCTAGAATATTTGGTAAAGAAAATTAGATAGCATAATTATACCGCCCAGAACTAGTTCATCGAGATTATTGGGAAAAATAGTTTTTTTTTTTTTTTTTCACATTTGAAACGCACACAGTCGTATAGCATAACATGCTTAACTTTCATATGATTTTAGATTATACCGAAGTATCAATAGAAAAATAAAATGATTCAAAAAGACTACTCAATTTGCCTATGCCAGTGATTTGAACAGCAAATGACTGTTTCCTATAATCATGTAATAGGAATTACACAAGCTTTAAAAAAACCAGTTCAAATTTAATTTCTCTTTGTTGCTAAAAGTAAGGAGTACTCTTAGAACATATTTATTTTTTCTCCATTCCTGCAACCTCCTCCATCCTTTCAAGAAAACTTAGCATGCTCTTCAAGCCATCCTCATCTGAAAAAGAAAAAAAAAAAAAGGTCGTATAAATGATTTGGCTATGCCAGATTCGTTTTACGACTATTAATGGCATGATTGGTAAGAAGTAATTGCTCAGCTGGATACAACATTATGTACCAACTATGCACGTAAAAATAGGTTAGAAATAAAGTTTAAGAGCATTACCAAATCTTGGTATTGTATGGCCCTTAGGATGATGAATCACCGAAGGCTGTGCAAATGAATCCAGGAGTTCAACCCCATATTGCTTCAAGAAATCACTTTCCCCTGTGATAGTAAATAGACCAAAATTATTCAAACAAGTTAAATTTACCAGTTCAATATTTTATTTATGTGGTTTACATTATTTTATAGAATAAAGTAATAGAGTACATACACATCAAGAAATAACCAAATCTTCGTCACCTTGATACATTCATGGCACGTTTGGTAAGGCAATTGAACGGTACTGATCAATATTTTTTTTTTTTTTTTTAAAAAGGGAACTTTGCATCTATTGTAGTGGTATCTAAGCGCGAGGTAGGTCAGCCCATGAAAAATTCCGACTACACATCGGTCTAGGCATTATGGCATAAAAAATAAATAAATAATTTTCAACCCATCTTTGCTCGCCCCATATAGGCATGGGCTTATTGCGAGGATCTAATTAGCCCCGTAAGCTAAGCCTATCAACAATGAGTCAAACCCAACTCAATTTACACCTCTAATTTAACAGTGTGAAAAATGTGGACCTTGTATGTGCATTCGAAATGAAAATGGCTGTGCTCACAGACCACACACTAAAATGGACAAATAATTGGAAGCTATTAAGAGGTGCAATTGGAATTACCTAAGAAATGAACAGAGGGACATTCATTTGGCGACGAATATGCCTTTTCAGCCACGGATTGATTCCTCAACTTTGCTCCTCCAATTATTATCAATGCATTTAACTTAGGAACTTTTTTAAGAGCCACCTCCTATAAAACGAAACCACATTAAAAATGGCCCTCAAAAAAATAAAATCTGGAGGAAAAAAAAAAAAAAAACTCACATTGGCTTGTAATCCTGGCAACGCAGCTGATAAAATTGCTCCCTGCATTGTTTAAATAATAGACAAGTTAGATGTTTTATGTATCAAAAAACCCCTAGAATTAATTTTCGAGTTGCAAACTATTTGATTCTGTCCATCTAATATATGTCGGGGTGTCAATTGGGTTGGACTAGTCGATGAGAAACAAAATAACTAGCATATATCTCAAGGCATGTCTGAGTTTCCCACGAAACCATATTTTGGGTCAATGGTACATCGGCCTGCCGAGTATAATGTTGAGCCCGACATGGTCCACCTTGAATTGATAGGTCAATTCGTAACCTACCTCAATACTACGAACATGTGTCGATGGATCAAATTTAAAAGACGATCGAACATTTTTGAATACCTGGGAAAAACCAAGGAGCCCATCAAACGGTCCATGCTTCAACATGTATTCTTCTATATAAGCAAGACACTCATCAAAATTCTCGTACTCCGTAAAATCCTAAAATGATCATTCGACAAAAAAGTCAAAATAAAACCCCCATTACAATGAATCTAGAGCAACAAAGAATTCAGTCGAACCTTATTGAATTGGAACCATTCATAGTACGGAGGATCAAAAATTCCTTCGACCTCGGATTTTCCTTTACACGGAAAAGGCGCATCGACGAAAACCAAATCGAGTTTCTCCAGCACAGATTCCGGCCACTTTGTGACGAGTTGTTTCTTTAAGATTTCGCCGCTTGTTCTAAACCCATGAAGGCATAAGAATCTGAGTTTTTTGTTGATGCTGATTCCTTCACTTCCCATTATATTTCGTTCCAGTAGTTGTGGAGATGAATGTTTTGAAGCGTGTGTGGGTGTGTTTGTGTGTGTGTGTGTGTGGGTGTGTATATATATATATAGAGAGAGAGAGAGAGAGAGAGAGAGAGAGAGAGAGAGGTTGTTCGCGTAGGGACGGTGGACTTAGCGCGTTGACCAGAATGAACGGAGTGTCTATGGCGCCAGCTTTCGAGGAATATCTTTGGGTTTGGACATAGGAATTTTCTTCAAAACGTAATTTGATTCGTCACTTAGTGGTCTAAAAAGGCCAACTGATGATTTCTTTTGTCGTTAAAAATTGATTTGTTCTACAACATTAGCGATAATTATTAGTAATTATATTCCCACTATAATGAACGCATCACATTTTCTTATAATTATTAAGGTTTTTAATTTTTACTTATTTTTTATTTATTTCCGTAACTTTTTCATTGCATTTTTATCATCAATTTTCTATTAAACTTATGTTTGAACCACATTAAAATTTTCATTATCATTATTCTACTCATTTTCAATCACACATTCTTTAATAAAATAATAACCATTACATCAATAATTTTTCTTTCTTTTTTAATCACATATTCTCCATCGATCTACTATTCTAAAATACATTCTTTCAAAATAATGTGGCTCAAACACACCCTAATTAGAGCATCTTGTTTTTTATGACATTTTTCGCCCAATTAGGAGGGCATAAAAGGATTTGTCCCTTAGATTTAACAAAATAACAAATACATAACAAAGTATGTCATTCATTTCAAAGCATCCCAAATGAATACTTGGATAGAAAATCATAATTGGGTATATGATATAATAATTAATTGAAGGTAGAGGATAAAAGTTAGGTGAAAAAAATTGGGGATTGTGTGAAAATATAAATAAAGATTTGAGACTTTCGCTGAAATATAATTGTGGTGTAGTAACAAAAAATGCGGTGTGAATATGCATCTAATTAGGATGGTTTTTAAAAATAGTTTTTTTATTTTTTAACCGCAATTTACAAAAGAATAATCATTTTTCACTTGAAAAAATCTCTCACAAACAAACTCTATAATTATCCTTACATTTATTTTCTTGTATCATACAGGCCAATCTTACAATATGTCTAAAGACACGACGGGGATTTTGAAAAGACAATTTATTTTTGAATTTAAGAAGTTGGATTTAGAAGTGTGAATAATTTTTTGAAAGTAATTATTAATTTATTAGAATTCTTAGAAAAATTGATCCATGTTGAATTGTCGGGAAGTTTTCAACCCCGGTAATCTACTTTTTTCTACATGTTTCTCAAATTGCAGCGTTCATTGGCTTGGCACGAGCAAGACGTGGTCCTCTCATTTAATTCCACAATACTCAATCACACAGTCAAACATTTTTTAATATGTTTGCATGCCCGACACGTTGTGGCATCTCTAGTCACTATTATTTAAGTTATTGCACATTCGCAAGAAATGTCGATCCACTGTATGGAAACTTTTTTTAATAGGTAAATGTAAATTATATTGATAAAAAATTATGTACAAGTACATCGGAAATACTTGGACAAATCAAAATCAAATGACTCGTATAATTACTACAACAAACTCGGGCAACAAAAAGAACGATGTACTACAAACGATATGATTTAGAGACACATCACAAAAGACTCAAATTGAATCAAAATATTCAGATAAAAAGAAAACATAATTTTGTATACGTGTGTTTTGATTCGTCTAACAATATTGTCCACATGTTGTCTTAGATCCTCAAAAATTCTCCTATTTCTTGAAATATGATAGACGAAGCTCGCCAAGACAATCCTCTTTTCATTGATGCATAAACCAAAAGTATTCGTCCTTGCATCTAGTTAGAAAAACTGAAGATGAAGAAGCTAATTTTCCTTAAAATGAATCACACAGGTTACATGGTTTTATACATCATTTTGCATACATGAAGCTTCTAGAATTGAGCTAACAAGATATCTAACTAACTCCTAAAAATCAGGCAATGCAATGGCAATTGAATTCTGTTATTTCCTGTCATTTGCTGGTGAATTCTAACACCCCCTTCAAGGTGTAGTGTGTTCCAACACTCCAAACTTGTCCCTAAGAAACTGAAATCTTGAGTGTGTCATTGGTTTGGTCAATACATCTTTCGTTTGGTCTGAGGAAGGAATGTACTGTATCTTCAGCTGATTGTCAAGAACCTTGTCCCTTACAAAATGAGCATCCAACTCTATGTGTTTCGTGCGAGCATGATACACCGAATTTGAAGCCAATGCACTTGCACTGAGACTATCACACCAAATGATTGGAACTGATTGTTGTGGTATTCCCAACTCTTTCATCAGAGACTGAATCCAAGTGATTTCTGAAGCACAATGGGCTAATGCTCTGTATTCAGCTTCTGTGCTAGACTTGGCTACTACATGTTTCTTGAAGCACCATGAAACCAGGTTATCTCCAATGTACACGCAATACCCTATAGTAGACTTTCTATCATCTAGACAAGAAGCCCAATCAGAATCAGTAAAGGCTGTGATGTCAAGGATGTTATTCTTTTGGATAGCAAGTCCATAACTTAGTGTGCCCTTTAGGTACCTGAAAACTCTCTTAAGTATCTTCCAATGAGTGTCTATTGGTACTTGAAGGTACTGACTTAGCCTGTTCACATAATAAGTTAAGTCTGGTCTTGTGTGAATAAGGTATTTGAGACCACCAATTGCACTTCTTTATAAAGTAGGGTCCTTCATTGTCTGCCCCTCAGCTTTTGAAATTGGTTTTCCTATAGCCATAGGTATTAGACTAGGTTTCAGATTTTCATAGCCAAACCGTTTGACTCAGAGTTGAAGCTTTGACAACAGGGCTGAATATCTCACTGAAATCGATTCCAAGAGTTTGAAGGAAGCCTTTAGCAACTAGACTGTCCTATGCCTTTGTACATTCCTACTCGAATCATACGTCAATCTAAACATCCACTTGTTGCCAATAACTTTCATTCCAGTCTTCGGTGGTACCAATGTCCATGTTTCGTTTTTCACTAGAGCATTATATTCCTCTTCCATGGCTTTCTTCCAACTGCTACTTAACAATGCTTCATCAGCTTTTGATGGTCCAGTTGCTGCTAGTTCATCCACGGCTAAGCTTGCATAAACTTTTGATTTGAAGATTCTAGCCTTGCTCCTAGTGTTCATCCGATGTCTAGAGTTCTGAGCCACATTTTTATCTTGCAGATTTGCTTCCTCTGCTTCATATGGAATATCATTTTCAATTTGTTGAACTTCAGATATCTCATGACTTGATGCTTCTTCCTGATTTATTTCATCATGATATTCCATTACCTCTTTTCCTTCAACATCAGTTCTTACTTCTCCATTAGTGTGGTCTACTGCAGATGGAACCTCAGGTTGAATTGTAGCATTAGCAGTTGCATTTTGAGGTACAGTGTTATGATTGAGGTCAATAAGAGGAAGGAAACTCATGGAGGTTTCACAGGTTTGAGATTGCACTTGTTTATTTAGGAAACTTGTTTTAAATGGAAATTCTTGTTCATTAAATACAACATGCCTAGAAATGTAAACTCTACCACTTGAGCTCAGATATTTATAACCTTTTTGTGAATCACCATAGCCAAGGTAGACACATTTTTTAGAGTGAAAACTGAACTTATGCTTTTGATAAGATTTAAAGCAAGGGAAGCAAACACAACCAAATGTCCTTAGTCGTTTGTAGTCAAAGTTCTTTCCAAATAACGTTTGGTAAGGTGAACTGTGATGAAGAACATTGGTAGGTAGCCTGTTAAATACGTAGGTAGCAGCCTTGAATGATTCCCACCATAGTAAAGAGGCATTTGAGTCTGAGCTAAGAGAGTTAACCCAGCTTCAGTAATGTGCCTGTGTTTTCGTTCAGCTCTCCCATTTTGCACTGAGGTATAGGGGCAGGAATGTCTAAGTTTAATACCAGACTCCAAGGCTAGTTTGTTAAAGTTCCTGGACTCACCACTCCAATCAGATTGTAGTGACTAAATCTTCATATCCAGTTTATTTTCAACTAGTTTCTTGAATTGAACAAAGATGGTTAAGGCTTCTAATTTGTGTTTCATTGGATATATCCAGGTGAATCTGCTATGGTCATCAACAAAAATTATATAATATCTATGCCTTGTGGTAGAGTTTAAAAGGGCTGGTCCCCAAACGTCTATGTGAACAAGGTCTCAGGGGTTTGAAGCCTATGATGGAGAGGTACTAAATGGCTGAGCATGTGAATTGCCAAGTTTGCATGATTCACAGAAAGTAGGAATTTCATTAGCTTTAATGACTTTATTACATGACTTTATGACTTGACTCATGACATAATCTGAGGAATGTCCTTGCCTTCCATGTCAAACATTAAGTTCAGACTCTAACATTTGCTTAACTAGAGACAACTAATCACTACCAGACTTGGCTGTGAAGCAGTGGAAGTTATTTTGGTGGTTTTGACTCGAGAGCAGTACTTTCTGGTTTGAGATTTGGTGGCTGTAACTGATACAATCCTTCTTGAGTGCTCCGTGCAACATGATCCTCTTCGTTTGGAGATCCTTGACAACACAACAGTCAACATAAAATTCCATGAAAACATTGTTATCATTGGTAAGTTGTGATACACTAACTAAGTTCATTTTAATTGATGGAACATGCAGCAATTTATTTAGAGTAAGTGACATGTTATTCATTGCAGGAACCTTTCCATTCCCAATATGTGCAATGTGTAACATATTTCCATTACCAACTAACAATTTTTCCTTACCTTCATATTTTTTGATGGTATGCAGGTTACCTTTATCAGTTGTAACATGGTTGCTCCCAACAGAATCAATGAACCAGGCTGGATCTTCAAGGACTCTGGGTGAAGCTACATAGGCTGAGGGTGTAGAGCTGAAGTTCTGTTGCCCTGAATTACTTGGGCTGCTTCCCATGTATCTTTCATCATACCTATTGAAGCACCAACTTATAGAGTGGTTATTGAGCCCACAAATTTGACATGGTCCTCTAGTTTCACTTTGTCTGCCAGTTTGAGTTCTAACTATGCCCGTTGTTCTCTCTTTGAAGCTTGAAATCTACCATTGTGTTAAACCCTCTATAATCTCTGCTAATCACTGAGCCAATTCTATGTGCCAACTGAACACTTGACTAGTTAACACTTAATAATGTAAGGCTATTTTTGACTTGATTCAGATGTTCAAGTAGACTTTCAAATGTCAGAAGCACAGATGATGATTCATACCAAGATATACTCTGGCTGTTGTTGATTTGAACTACAATCGGTGTGTATTCCTCATCTAAACCTGATAGAACTTAGGATATCAGGTCACTTGGGTTGATAACTTTTCTAGCTATTTCAAGATTCAGCCAACTGCTTGATGGTAGTTACGTATTGATCCATTGACATGAATCCTTTCCTGGTTCTCTGCAACTCTCCAGTGAGGAACATCACCCTCGATTTGTTTAATATTCAAAGCTTTCCTCCACTGCTGTCCAAAGCTTGTTCGAACTTGTGCACCCCATCACTTTCATTGCAATTTCTGGAGTCATAGATGAGTACAACCAACACATTAAGAGTTGGCCAGCTGAATTCCACTTGATGAACTCAAGATTTTGAGTCATTTTCACTGTTTTTCCTTATCCACCAGTTGTTTGTGTAGCTAAAACTCTGGTGGACACTCCTTTGTCCCCAACATGTAGCCTTCTAGATTATGCCCTTTGATTATAGGCATGATCATATTCTTCCATAGCAGGAACTTGTTCTTGTCCAGTTTAACAGATAATGTCTGGGTGATGTTCATTCTGAATGATAAGGTTTGGTTAGCAACAATCTGAGTGACTGGTGTTGTATTGAACTCGGATGGATTTGATTGATTGCTGGATCCAATGTTAGCCATCTTTGGCTCTGATACCAAGTTAGAAAAACTGAAGATGAAGAAGCTAATTTTCCTTGAAATGAATCACACAGGTTACATGGTTTCATACATCATTTTGCAGACATGAAGCTTCTAGAATTGAGTTAACAACATATCTAACTAACTTCTAAAAATCAGGGAATGTAATGGCAATTGAATTATGTTATTTTCTGTCGTTTGCTGGTGAATTCTAACACATCTCAATATCCTTCCAACTGTAGTCGGACTTCAACTATTCAAGCTCTATAAATTGAGCCCTCAAATTGCATTTACATGAATATGTTTTTTCTTCACTAGGTGTGCCAGAAAGTAGGAAAATAAATGAAAATAACAATTACTATACACAAATACAAAAATAACGAAAACAAATTAAATGTTGCCTTTTCTACTTGGAACAATTTTTTTTTTACTATATTGTTGGGTTGGACAACGTATTTTTTTCTTTCTGGTTCACTTATATACCAGGAGTCAGTTTAAATGTCACCGTGAAAAGTAAATTGATTTGCTTCTCTGTCTTTTTTTTTTTAATTACATGCTCACAATAAGGGTTTCATGCCTGAAGATTGATACTTGGGGTTTACAACCTGATTGTAACATAGCTTTACCATGCGATCACAGTGAAGGTAACCATGCGATTGCATGGTTGAAACGACCATTAGAGATTATGTTTCCTTGTCCAAGTCAACATCTTCATGAAAAGTAAATGGTACAATTTTAACTTACTTTGGGAGGCCAATCTCATGATTATTCATTTTGTAACTTGGGATGAGAGCTAAGGAGAGAAATTATACAAAAAACATAAACACTTCAAGATTTGTGGTTCAAGAATGAAGATTTCAAGCTAGAAGATTGAGGTTCCTTAGTAACACCTAGGGTTGGGTGTGAGTTGAGTTGGGTTGGTTTTTTATCCAACCCAAATTCAACTTGACATGATCAGTTTGATATAAAATTAAACAAATGCAACCCAATTATTTGTTTTAACTTAACCTAAATCAAATCGATCAAGTTTGGGTTGGTCGGTTTGGGCTTGGGCTAAATTCACGTTGGATTCAATTATTTTTTGTTGAATTTAGATAATTCTTTAAAGTTTAAAATCACTTGAAAACTCTGTTGTTTTTAACTTTTATAAGAAATTCTTTTGCATCGGGGGCAATAGAACCATTAGGATACCTAGTAAATAGTTTTCATGATGACCCCTTGTGTCATTGCAAATGTATTTGCAATCCCTACATTTTATATGGAGTGCTAAAGGTTGGTTACGGAATGATTGTGTAAATTTAAAAAAAATAAAAAATGAAGCAAGGACATCGAAAGTGTTTGGAGAATCCAACCCACACACACGAGTCAAATATACTTACCATAGTACTTTTGTTTTTATTAGCTAACATTTTAGTTTATCATGTTTTTAAAGTTTTCAAATAAAATATAAAAATATGAACCCTCCCAAGATTTGGGCTAGAGACGATCGTCTCTTGAGCCTCGCAACAAGTCCAAGTGTCCAACCTCCCTCCTACTGCATCACCTCAATCTCTCCCCATCCCATCATTTTTTCCTCCATTTCAACGGAATTAAGGGTTGAGTGTCACGAAATTGAGGTCAATTTTTTACCAAATTGGAATAGTATATCAAAAATAAAAATAAAATTTTTACAGCAATATATTTAAGACAATTTACATAAAAACAACATTTCAACATGAAATAAAAAAATAAACTATATTTAAGTATTACCTTGTGGGGAAGATAAAGATGTCGTATAGGCTCGAGTAGCTCACTCCCGATGTGAGTTAAGGGTGAGCCGAGCTTGAAGGGCTCATTAGCTCGCACTTGTGAGCTGACTTGATAGTTGGTTCATAGCCAGAAATGACGAGCCATTTTCGTCCATCTAGTACATTATTGTTTATTTAATTCTGATGCAGGTGGCAAAGTGACAACAGAATGGATTTTAGCAAGAATTGAGTTTTATCAAAGACCACACTTCAAGAAATAAAAAATTTCCTAATTCTAGGATCGTAGCATCTATACTCATTTTGGTGTGAGAAATATCCCACAAAATTGCATGGTTTACTCCTAAATATGAGCTTATGAGGCATCTAGGCACGAAGAAATGGGAAGCATTTACACTTAAAAATTTTGAGAAATTGATAATCATGATCGCAATGGTATAGAAGACAATAAGGAGTCTCATAGTTGATTAATGGAGTAGGTAGACGATTAATTAGATAGGTAGAGTAACAGAAGTTCGAAATGCATCAACCCGAAATTTGTTTGGTAAACCAGATTGCAAGCAACGTTAATCCTGTGTCAACAATGTGTCCAATGCCACGTTGTTCAAGAAAGTTTCGAAAGCAGAGAGATAAATATTCACCACCTTCGAAATTGTTTGATCGTGCTAAAAAATAAATTTTGAACAAGATACTTAAATTTAACAAACCAAGAAAAGACATTTGCTTGTATAGAAATGGGATACATCCAGCAATGACGACTATAATCATCAATAAAATTTACATAGAATTTAGATCCAAACATAGGAGTGAATAAGTTCTAAAGGCTGAGTTGAAATTTTGGTGGAGTCTAAAAAAGTATCTTGCTTGCCTTTTCCTAGTTGACTAGGTTCACAGACGCCGGTGGATACTAGGAAACCATGAAGAAGAAGAAGAAGAAGAAGAAGAAGAAAATTATTCTCGATGACACAAAGAACTATTGGAAAGGATGCATGTTCAACTCTCATATGCCAAGTAGATGCTGTTGAATAAAAATTAGATCACCTAAGATTTCGACCTCAGTTTATCACCAATGTACCAAATCAAACAAACACTCCAAAATTGGTTGCTTTCTTGGTTTGCCCACAAAGGACACGGCATGAACTATTTGCAGCTACAAGAACTAGCCACAAAGGCTGAAAAGAAAAAGGAAATAACAAAATTCAGTGGAGGCACTAAGCAGAAGAATTGTAGCAGCCAATTTTCTCCCTCACAGGTAAGATCGCTATATATTTTCACCCACCAAAGCCAACACACGAGAGTCAAACATATATAGGTTTGGAGTGGGCTTTTAGGTTAGATAATAATTAGGCCCAATAGCTAATATGTAGTAGGTAAATAGATTATCAACCTAAGAAGCCATCCAAGATTTATGACTCGGGCCATGAGTAACACTAATTAAATTGTGTTACTTCAAATGGCCTAAATAGGTTGTAGGATTGGTTTGAACGATTGTGGTATCGATATTTCATTTGACTTATTGATCGAGACCTATGAAGTATAATCTATAAAACGGTTTAATATTATCGCTCGAGATTTATTGGGTATAAAAAAATTCAACAAATCTCCACCTTGATACCTAATCAACCTGCAAATAACCAAAACACACAATTTATACTTCCATAATCAAGGTAACCAATATTAATTGGTATCACAGACCTTACCTCATGTTTCGGATCCGAAACACATACTATACCTGCTTTATGTACTCACCAGGGCTAAGGTCAAGAAAACACCCAAATAGAAGCAGATAATAACAGTAAACATTCAAGAGTAAATAATCATGCGGTAAAGACATAGCATAAGACAATCCACAGATCTTTTCAAAATACGTTCACACAGAACAATAGATTAACACCAAGTTAATCAAGTGCACGATCAACACATATGCAATAAATGCATAAATGACCCCACGAAAATATCTCACTACACCTATCCTATCCCATTCCTTGTTGCTCATACCTCGAGAACATATATCTCACCTCATTGCCCACCAAGCTTACCAAACTGATCACGCAACTCATGTCTAACTGGTAAATCTCTATAGATCCTAAGTTCTCAGGAAAATTCACTAACACCACTTCACATCTCCCAACCTAAGTGGATAATAGGTCTCCACCTAACAGAAGTGATACAGAAGTGATAGAAGTGTATCTCGCACTCCACCTGATCAGGGTCTCTTAACAGATAAAATATTTCAACATTTGATCACCTCTCCACTCGTGATCTAAATGCTACACTCCACATCCCCGGTACAAACCACCAATATACCCCTACACATCTATACTACGTCTATAGACATACAACACACTATGAATGTATCTCAATCTACTATACATGCAAACACGTTACACAAAGTAATCAGATTGCTCTCAAAATTTATGCAAAAGCACATATCAAATACATTGAAATGCACATATAACCATGCAACAGAATTATGCAATCACACATATGTAAAGAAGGATTACACACAGATGCACATACAGTAACTATGTTTACTTTCAATAAACCTCACTAGGGTTATCACTCGACCCTATGGCCACATTCGTCACGTCACTCATCTTATCATTCTGTTGATCATTTTTCTTCTTGGGACAATCCCTAATAAAGTGTCCAGTCTTACCACAACCGTAACATCATCTACCACTAGACTTGTCTCCTCCCTTGCCGTTCTTCTTACTACCCCCATCACTCAAGTCACTATTAGAATCACCATTGTCTTAAACTCTACCCAAATTCATCTACTTAAANCCATATAGCCAAATTCGCCTCGCCTCTCATCTTACCATTCTGCTTATCATTTTTCTTCTTGGGACAATCCCTAATAAAGTATCCAATCTTACCACAACTGTAATACCGTCTACTGCTAGACTTGTTCCATTCCTTGCCTTTCTTCCTACTACCCTCATCACTCGAGTCACTACTTGAATTACCATTGTTTGAGCTCTACCCAAATTCATCTGCTTAAACTTTATTCTACTCCTCATCATATGCAGCTAACCACCTCTCTTATCTTCTTTTTCAGCCTTAATCTCCATCTCCTTACTCTTAAGGGAATCTATGACAATCTCAGGTGTTAGGATGTCCAAACTATACTTAATTGCATTATTAAGCTCTCTATATGAATCAAGCATGGAATTAAGCAAAATAATAGCTTTATACATTTCAGACACCTTTTTTCCACAACTAACAATATCTTAAACAAGTTTGTTAAAAATATCTACGTTGTCATCAAGATCCTTTGAAATTATCAATTTTAAAGTTGAAAAATCTTTCAAGCAAGTACAACTTATTAGGAGTAAATTTAAACAAATATAAGTCCTCCAACTTTTGCCAAAGTTCTTTAGTAGAATCAAAATTTTCAACTTTTCTTAAAATACTATTGGATATGTGTAAATAATTGAAGTGTAAGCAAACTCATCATATTATTCTTTTTGTGTTTCTATAAAATTTACAAAAAATTTGTTATCTATGACTGTTGAAATTTTTTGTTGAACCAAAATACTTTTCATATTTTGTTGTTAAATTGAAAAGTCATATTTCCTATTGAAAATTTCAATTTTAAAATGTGAAGATATTTTGAAAGAACAAAATGCACAAATATGTCAAAAAAGTAATCCTAAGGCAAAAATATACACCGTTTTAGATTCCAAAAGTTTTGTGAGACTCAAAATCTTAGATCAAGGAAATGTTCAAATGGGTCAAGTCTAGGTATTCTAACGGAATAGTCAATGCAACATGAAAATATGTCAACAAAAAATTCAAATTCTCATGTATTTAAACACAAAAGCAATTATCAACTTTCAGTTAAATCTAACACTTTAAATAGAGTAAATAGTTCTTAAATTTCTAGCACAAGCAATGTTACCCCTACACGGTAACTTCAATCCTAATGTCACCCCACACGATGACGCGCTAATGTTAAAATTTAAACAAAATTAGCCAATTTACAAGAGAGGACCTATCCGAGTCCGCAAATTATGAGAAATATGATTTAACACTTTAGGGCTATCACTATTCGCCCTAAAGTATGCAACAACCGATCGAATGCAAAACTGAATTCCGAATGTGCAGGGGTAAAATTGTCCAACTTTATCATATGGCCTGAAACAAAAAACTAGCAACATCAAATAGTTAGAAATCATGTTAAGAAAATTCTCCCCAGAAGACGTCGGATGGGCCGCTGTTGGAATTGCCACGCGCCAACAACGGTTGTCACCTCTACGCACAGTTGACCCAGGAGCGCCTTCAGCTGCATATCAAGAGTCAAACGTATATAGGTTAGGCCCAATAGCTAATAAGTAGTGGGTAAATGAACTATCAACCTAATAAGCCATCCAAGATTTATGAGTCGGGCCATGAGTAAAACTAATTAAATTAGGTTACTTCAAATGGTCTAAATAGGTTATATGATTGATTTGAGTGATTGTGGTGTCGATATTTCACTTCACTCATCGGCCAAGACCTATGAAGTATAATCCATAAAACGGTTTAACATCATCGTCCGAGATTTATTGTGTATCAAAATCCAACAAAAATGAAAAATATATTGTTGTGACGAGGACCTGGCAACTTACGTATTACTGTTTAGCTTTAGAAGAAGATAGCAACGATGGTCCTAACTTATTGTCCATGTTGCATTTTTATCTCTAGAACAATGTTATGTTCTCTGTCTAGTGGTTCCCACTAGCCTATTGCGCCAACCCCAATGCCCATAATCTCAACCCTAACCCCGTCTGTCTTCCCCTACCCAACTCCAAGTTTGAACTCCACAGGCACAATCCCTCCGATTTGTTATAGGTGGCATGCCCATCTTGCGAGCAAAAGATTAGCTTCCAGTCAAAGATTATAGTCCCTCTTCAGATAAGCATTATCTGGTTTATCCTTGAAACGGAGTGAACGGCAATAATGGAAATATGATGCAAACTCTGTTGGATAGCTAGACACAGACTGAAAAAATATTCAGCGGTAATAAACACAATACGACCTATTTCCCTTTTACGCAAATTTACATCTGAAACTAGAAAACTGCTCGTGTCACTCAGCTCCTCAGCGATTCTGATCACTTTGATTCTGATCACTTCCCCTTTACTCTGAGTCAAGCTCTACTTGTCGCTCCAAAACGCTCTTTCTTGCAGGATGATTAGGGGCTAGCTCGGGAAAGTTAATGCAAGGTTTGTGGGACAATAGGCATATGAAGAAATTGGGGATCAGAGGCTTGGAACTGGGTGATTCTCATAATGCCTTGGGTCTCGTCTGACTTGCATGTGCTAAGCATGTCACCAGCGTTCATCCTAAGCCCGGCTTAAACTCTTCATGCATTACCTATAGCATCGACAAATACATAAGATATCCATCCTCCCAATTTTCAAAAAAATTACCTCAAAAGATGTTGAAACCTTTTTCGGGGTTTCATTGTATCCTTTTTTGTCACATTGTTCGAGGTTCATTGCTAGATCTTCTAAATGATCCACTAATTTGACAAAAATAGAAGATAGATAGTTTCAAGTAAAAAATATGGAAGAAACAATAATCCAAAAAAATAGCTAGGCCGGCATATGGAGAATGCGCGTATATACACAACAATACAGATAAACTGATCCAAAGAAAATATTACTGGGAAAAAAAGATTAGCAAGTCGGATCATCTAAAGTTATTAAGCAATAGCAATAGTGAAGGAAAAACATGTTAAGAGATTGACTAGAGATTCGAAGTTTCGGCGTAAAGGATTGTCGTTGGTCTCAAGTCTACAATCTGCATTTTTGCTGCAAACAGAGATGATGGATACATAGAAGCAAATCGAAAGTAACTGATATTCATTTAACCTTAAAGGTATGTGTCGGCGAGTCGAACTGTTTCTAAACTTTTTAGCCAGGCCAAGGTAAATGACATAGTCACATAAACCTAAATATAAGTGGGAAGTAGCATTTCATGTCAATGTAGCATTTCGTATGAATCCTCCGAGTCAAGCAAAGTATACGCCCAAATGAGCACCTGATTTGCACGTCGTCCCAAGCTGATGTCTCGATGAGAATGGACAAAGTCGACACGATTGATCTGGTGCACATCTTGGACAATTTATAACAACAAATATAGAAAGGCAAGCATAAATTCTACCAAAAAAATAAAATAAAAAGATTTTTTCTTTTTGCTATAAATTTCATCAGAATCAATGTTAAACTAAAAATTAACCATTTGATCTGCAAGCATGAGAAGTGTCATCAGAGAAAGTTTCCTACTGCAAAAACTGAATAGATCTTCAAGACTGGGTCTAAGCAAATCCATAACTGGAACATTGTAGTCCCCTTCCACACCAAACCATGTTACTTGTGGTATTCCAGCTGCAATTTTAAATGAAATGGATTATATGCCCACTTTAACTGAAGATAAGAGTTTATTATGTGACCCTAATGGCAAAAACAGCAAAAAAACACTAGTTACTTCCGCACCTGCAGAATTCTATACAAGTTGGACTCGTCAAGCAACTGAGGATGGTTTTTCACATTTTCATGGAAACATTAGTATCAGAAACTGTACATGACCTCATAAATGAAATAGTAAGATAAAGAATGAGATCCAGTTCAGCAATGTTGAAGCTATTGTTGTTTCCAGCTCCACTCTAAGCACAAACACTAATTTATGACTTATGAGTACAAATGCCTGTCGGAATTTTGTATTAAAATTGGTTTTGATGAATTTTTAAATGATAATTTAAGTAGAAATTGTTATTTGGTGAATGAAAAATTTAGCCAGATTTAAGCCACTTAAATATGTGAATTATTGGAAAATTATGTGGAATATTATGAAATATTCTAGAATTGTTTGACTTAAATGTGTCTTTTCATACGAAAGATCATGACTTTTGAAATGATTATTTTCCAATATGCGCGTCTCTTTACATATAGAGACAAATTTCAAGAGGTGTGTTATTTGATATACAACTTTTCAACAATTATATATATCCCATGCGTTTTTTAATTCATTCATTCACTTCATGTTTGGATTATCATCTCAATGCATAATCACTTTAAAATAATTTTTTTTTATTTATTTTGAATCAAGTTTCATATAAAGAGGGTTCAAAATATCACTAGATTCGTTGGTTTACGTAATTTGAAGTACTTCTATTGAGGGACTTAGTTGTTGTATTTTAAGAGACGAATGTAAAAAAATCGTAGTACCCATGCGAGGTATTATCGTCATAAGAAGAACGAGTTACTCTAGTCTCGATTAAATTTGTATTCATGCTAAAAGTTCTAAATTATTGAATATTTAGACCCAACGTGCGGAATTAAACAATTAAAAGTAACAAGTCATTTTTTAATTGTTTCTACGTGGTTAGATTAAACAAGTCAAGTTATCCTAAATCTGAATTCTACAATCAATAATTAAAGTAGTAAAGAACATAAAAAATGATTATAGAAAAACCCCAACTAGTAAAAAATTCAGGGCACTTTGCTAGTCAATAATCCACTATAAATCGAAGCAAACTTACAGTTAGTCCAAACCCTTCTACACTGTAGAAATTTTGATGTCAATTCCTGATGTTTCCCTTGATCCTATTGGAGGTGTGCTCCATTAAGATAAATATCGACTACTGGTTTATACCTTAACCTTCTTGGACTGCGTACTTCTGACGTCAGATCTCGATTTCTAGTACTTTACCTTAGTCCTCCTGAATTTGTGCTTCTACAACAGTTCCTAATTCCTGGTAGTGGATTAAATGGTTTGGTGTTTGATCAAAATTTTTTGTATGTTTTGACCTGTGATTTAATATGAAACAATATGACTTGAACAACAAAATATGTTTGAAAGAATTTATGGATTAAGTAATATGTGGTGGTTGAACCTTTGAATCAATGAATGTTTTGGATCATCAAGAAATTGATCTCTATGGAATAAATCTGATTCAAAACACTTTTGGATGTCTTATATGGTGTATATTTATAAAGGTAGTGTTTGTGATGAAATGGAACTCAAAATAATCTTGAAAATCGAATGTTACTGTTCATTGGATAACCAAGTCGCTCGAGCGCCAAGCCGACAAGCGAAACACCTGTCGTTTGAATGTCAATCTAGCACTGGGCGGGCGATAGCAATTTTGCTTCTGCCACTTGAGCGCCGACTGAATGACAGGTTAGCGAAATTGCGCCCTACTCGATTTCAACTTCTTCAAGTTTGAATCATGATTTTCTTCTTGGATTTCTTTGATTTCTTTTTGGACACTATAAAATTTTACCATAACTTGGACTTTTCTAATCCTAATTTGACTTTGATTATAAAACAATTAGTTCCTATTACAATTCAATTAGGATTTGATTTTGACCAAGGAATTATCAATTACAAATTTAGAAATTGTCAACTATATAATTTGGACTGATCACATGCATTTCTCATTTCTATTTTACGTATTCGATTTCGATAAGTCTAAATTCTGTCCGATTTTATGCAAATAAAAGGTTGGTTATTAGTTTATAAGTTATGCATGTCAATTTTTCCAATAGTACCTTGTGCTGTATAGTGGTCAGCACTAAGACTAGCATTATGGCAACATGAATTTCAGTAAATAAATACTTTATTGAAGCAAAATGTGGAAAAGATAGATCTATTTTCAATAAAACTGTCGTTTCAACTTGTACACACTAAAGAAAGTTATGCGAGCCCTACTCCACTATCAGGACTCCTCCCCTTACTTATCCAGGGGCCAGTTGGCCCTCTGGCACTGCTAGGGTAGATAAACCCGAGTGAAATTATCATTAGAAATGCTGTATCCTATAAACGAAATTCGATTTTGAATATTTTCTTAATTCCACTTCTTTTTCCCCGTTATACTTGTTGTTAGAATAATCAATTCAACATAACACTGCTACCTGGTAGCCAATCATCTAACCGTATCCATAGTGGAAGACAATGGCACATGCTGATACTGGAATGCATTGCAATCTGTTAGGCCACGTGTCAAGTTGTTCGATAGAATATTCTTTCTTTGTATACTTGTGACAATGTTATCCCATCAAATGTTCTAGAAATTTTCATTTCCAAAATTCCGTCTGCTTCATCCATGTCATCATATACATAAAGACAAATCAAAATACTTGCTTCTCCAAATTTCTTCGAGTAAACAAATTTATCACATTTATTTATGGTGAATTCATTCTTAATCATGATATTGTCGAACTTTTTGTGTCATTGTGTAGGAGTTTGTTCAATCCATATAAAGAATTACTAAGTTTACAAATTTCTTGTTCCTGTTTTTTTACTTTGACGTCTAGAAGTTTGTAAAATTTATTCCTAAGTAGTTACAAAAAAGATCAACGTTACCTGAAAGTCATGCATAACAATATGAGTTGAGCCATTAATATTTACGGTTAAATAGAGTTTTAAAGCCACGAGGTAAGGTTAGGCATACACTTTAATACAATGTAAGTAGAATAATGCTATTTGTAGTGAGTGACTACATGTCGCCATATATGTCATCCAATCGGTTATGGTTTCAAGAATTTAAAAAAAAAAAAAAACAATCAATTGAATTTTCATATTAAATAATGAAACAATCACGAGTAGAACGCAATTATTATAATCATCGACTACGAATAACATTATTCCTGTAATTACCCTCTTAACATAATTAGTAAACATATAAAAGGCATTGTAACCATGATCCTACCCTAGGTGGAAATTGGAATCTTTTTGTAATAAGAACATAAATTTGACCACATATTCTAACAATTAGCCGCATAGTAATCTGAGAATAATAAAAACAAGTATAAAAGTTAGAAAGATTGCACAAAAAGTTAAGGGCATATTCTCTTTATCATTTTCAAATCGTTTTCCGTTTTCGATTTTTCAAAATAGTGAAAGCGCGTTTTTTTTCCTATTTTCGAAAATACATTTCTGAAAATAAGTTAAAAATTTGCAATGTTTTCAGTTATAATCAAGTCAATTTTTTCAAAAAGCGTTTTGTGTGTTTTCAAAAAAAATTTTTAAAATGTCAAAAAGAACATATTTTAACAATATTAAAATGAACACACAAAACACAATTCAAAATGAATTCAAAACTCAAAGCATAAAACTGAAATACAAAGAGAATAACCCCTAAAAGATTTAAGTAGAGAAGTGGATAGTTATGTAACAATAGGGATATATCAAGAACCAAATTTTTTAGTCAGAAGATACGAGCCTATGCCTGCCTCTATTTAGATGCAATAGGAGCAACATGTAATAAATGAAGTTTGATCAAAACCATAAAAGTCACATTTGGAATTTCTGAAGAGGTAATGTATAATATTGCTTAGTGTAGAAGATAAATCCCATATTAAATAAAGATGAAAATATACAACAATATATAAAGATTTAGATTACCCATCTTAATAAAATTAACCTTTTAATATGAAATCCTCAATTTTAATATGATATCTAAGTCAACTAAATTCAGTGACGGATCTAGGATTTTGAGTCAACCTAGTATACGCACGAGCTCGACTCGTGCTCGACCCTTGAGCTAGTGGTTCGTAGGCCGAGCCGAACTTGGCTTGCGAGCTTTTTTATTTATTTTTTTAAAGATAAACATTTTTTTAAATTTTTTTTAAAGATAAACCTTTAAAAAAAAAAAGATAAACCTCCCTCCTTTATCCGGATTTGAGATTGACTACTTCAATTTCGAGTACGTGGAGTTAAAAATTGTACACGAACAATTTTTTATGTGTACAATTTTTTTAAAAAAATTAAAAAGGTATTATAAAATAAGTTTTATTTGATTAATATGGTGAAATTAAATATCACTTACTTGACGACATGCAATTTCGACATATTTATCTTGCGGTCTAAAATGACTGTCTTGCTAGTCATTCACGTACATTAATACTTCCAAAATATCTTCTTTCAGACGGCTCCTGACCTCGGACATAATCCTCTTACTTGCACTAAAAGCAGACTCCGAAATTACAGTGCTAATCGGAGGTGTTAGTAAGTCTTTTTCCATCGCAAAAATCACTGGTCATCGTCGTTCGTACTTTCGCCAGAATTTAATTACTTCTTCTAAATTTTTCTTAATTGTTTTGTTATNCCAGAATTTAATTACTTCTTCTAAATTTTTCATAATTGTTTTGTTATTAGGCATATTATGATTAAAGTAATCAATTAATTCGCCAAGCAATGCATTTGAACTTGCATACGATGTTTGATTATATGCGGTTGACAAACTACTACTAGAGGAACCACATGCATTTGCATCTTATTTATATGAGTTAATGCATTCAAATAAAGTTAACACTTCAGCGTCGTCTTCTGGTATATCAATGGGAGGAGTAGGTGCAAAGGGTACCCGATTAATATTTATACACATTCGTTCTGTATATAATTCATACATTTCACATAAAGTTTGTTCTAAATTTCTATAAGTGATAAGTGTATTAAAAGTTAAAGCCCTTGAAATCTGATCAATTACAAATTTAGTACCCGATAAATTATATCAGGGGTTTATGATGCATGCTAACAGAAATAACTTATGCAAGTCTTTCCGATATTTTCTAAACTTTAATTCGATGGAATATATAATTGCACTAAAATCGGAATCATTTTTATATCTGTGAAAAACCTTAACAATTATATAAAGATGTTTAAGTACCATACAACTAGTGAGATAGTAAACTCTAGACAAATATTTGTAAAATTATAAAAACTTGTCAAAAAATTTTTAATTTTAAAAGCTAAAATCCAATCAGATTCAATCGAAACAGTACCATGATCATTTCTAATATGCATATTGTTATAAAATTCAATTATTAAATGTTTAAAGACTTTGCATGATTTTAACAATAAGTAAGTGGAGTTCCATCTATGTCATACGTCATTAATAAATGTTTTAGTATTCGTTACCACAGATTTGACACAAAATTTCTCAAATACTTATCCTCTACTAGGTAAAATCGTGATATATACTAATGTATCCCTAATTCTTTAAATTTCATTCTTAATATGTTTCAAATCGTCCAGTACTATTAAATTAAAAATATTGCACACACATCGAATACGAAACAAATAACCATCGAAATCGGGTTGTAGTACTTTGCACAATTTATCGATAATTATCTTATTAACACTAATGTTGTCGAATGTAAATGAACGAATTTTACTCTCGTAACGATATTCTCTAATAAAGTTCATAATATCGTTATATATATTGTTAGCATTTCGAGATAACTCAATAATTTTAAAAATAATAATTTTTTTATGCATACACTAAAGTGGGTGTTTGTAGTGTACAGTTGCAGTTATATAATCTCTTTTATTAATCACTTCTCATATATTCGAAGTTAAAGATATAATATCCCCATATTTTTTTAAATCGGAGACCCTTTTTTGTATGAAGAAAATATTCAATTGTATATGAACGAAAAGTGTTTTGACTTACCCCAACGTACCTTGATTGAAAATATTCTTCACGTACGAGACGAAATATTGGTTGTCCTCTATTATTAGAGGCAATTCAGCAACAGCAACGAATTTCACCATTTTTCGTTCGAGCTTTCTCCTCTGAATACTTCTACGTAAAAAGTTGTGTAGTAGTAGAACCGATGCCTGTACTACAAAATTGTAGTTGCGTTTGACCAGCAGGAAGAAACTCGTGTCTGGCCGTACATGCTTTGTAGTGACGGTTGAAGGGGATGGTTCCAATGCTTTTTACCATACCAATTGTTGTTGACAGTATTAACATACAACTTTATATTCTGCAACTCTATCGAGCACACGGCCTGTTTGAATCAATTTAAAATAATCCCAACATTTTAGCTATTTTTTCCCCTTTCGCTTCCATCTTGCACCAGGAATATTTAATTCATGTTCATCCTCCCGTTCCGCCTTGAAAACATCAACGTCACCAAAATCAATTGGATTACTACTTCCATGAACATTGAAATCCGGAATATTTTCGGGAATATGAATTTCGTTTAGATCGGAAAATTCATTCTGAAATTAACTTTGCGGCGTGATAGGTGATTCTCTTTCGATACTGAATAAGCATTCAACAAATGAGCGTGGATCCTCATTTAGATCGGCGAATTCATTCTGAAATTGACTTTGCGACATGATAGGTGATTCACCTCCGATACCGAACAAGCCTTCAACAAATGAACGTGGATCCATTTGTGAATTGTTATAAAATGTATAGTAAGTAACAAATAAAGAATTGAAACAAAGTTGATGTGTATGATTGTAATTGAAAATTTATAATTTGATAATTGATATTAAATAATTGAAATTGAATGTAAAATTAGAATTGAGAAATGAATGTAGACTATGTGTAGTCTAGAAGATATATTGTAAAACCAAGATTATAATTTATAGTGTAAAATGTAGAAGAGATCAGAGAGTAGAGAGCGAGACTTGGGTGAAAAGAAGGAGGAATGAGATGGGTTTTGATTGGGTAAAAAAAGAAGGGGTAAAAAAAATAAAATCAACGATCGAAACAATCATTCAATTTTTTTTAGTGATCATTTCGGTCATTGAAACAATTAGGCGAGCCACGTGCCGATAATTACAAGCGGGCTCTACGAGCTGCTCGTGCGGACCCGAGCGGGCTCGGCTCACCTATTGAGCAAGGCTGTTCGGCTCGAGTTCGACGAGCCCGAGTGGCTCACGAGTCATCTTTTCACAAGCCGATGAGCCGCTCGGCCTGTTCCCACCTCTAGCACGGGCGACCGTTGACTGTGAGCAATAACAAAATATTAAGAGCCCTGTTTGAAGCCCATTTTTTGCATGTGATTGAAAAGAAGTGAGAAAAATATATTTTGAAAAAATGAGGAATCAAACAAGGCCTAAAATTTAAATATAACAATTATTTTGTTCAAACTAAACATATATAATTATGTTGTACAAATTAGCAATATTCATCAAATGATATTGTGGCCAAATTTTGTATAATTCAAAGGAAGAGTATGCGTTCGAATTTTTACAATTGCATTAAAAGCACTAAAATATAACATATATTATTATGGTAAATTTAGTGAAAAATTCAACAAGTGCCACAATGATTAAGCTTCAATAATTTGAAAGGAAGCTCACGGGTTTGAATCCCCTCCCCATTCCATTGATTTTTGTAAAAATTGTAAAATTAAAAATATTTCACAATAAATTGGTTGGGAATTGATTCAAAATCAGGACTTTCCATGTAAATATGAGAGTTCTAACCAAGTAAGTTACAAGAAATGTTTGAAAATAAAATGAATTACCAATTATATAACGTAAAAACTTTATTCATTGTCAACAAAAAAAATAAAAATAATAATAACTGTTCCCGGTGGATTCAGCATGCACGGATCTGCCACTGATTAAACTCAAATGAGCAATTCGATTTAATTAAAAATGAAAAAAGTGAGCACAAACGAGTCACTTCTTGCGGGAGTATGTTTTCAATTTATTAAAATTGAAAAAATGAGCAAAAACGAACCATCTCTTGCAAGGGCATGTTAAAGAACAAATTCCACATTGATGAAGATATAGACAAATGTATAAAAGCTTGAATTACTCATCTTAACAAGATTAACCTTTTAATATGGAACTCGAAATCTCAACACTAACTAGTTATGATTATTTTGTAGTTAGTTTCTATGACTTATTCCCTACTTCCAATATTCCGCTCGCTGTTAGGTGCTTATATTCCATAACTGCAACAGATGAACCTCCGATGTGGATGATTTGAACCATTCGACTCAGACCAACATCATTCCACGAGGAATCCATAATTCAATATCAATCAAATAAACCCATCAGTCTAGTAATGGAGATGAAAGGAGGAATTCACTATCAAACGATACTTGACCTTGTGGAGATAAATGAAATTTCAAACTTACTAATAATTTGAATACTTTGTTCACAGAAGCAATGAAAAAATCAATCAAAATTGACCTCCAACTAAATAAAAAGGAGCCGAAAGATGGGTAAAAAGGGATTTGGCAATTAATTGAGCCATTTACAAACGTAAGTGAATAAAAGAATGAACGAAGGTTTGAGTGAGTTTCATCATTCAACAGTCAGATTATGATCATGTAAGGGCAGCTTCCACTTCCTATAAAACCTTAGTTAGCTACAGGAATAGGGGTCCTCGGACTAGGCAATCCCATGTATGAAACCCGTGGAGAAAGTCGAATCTTAGGACTTGGTCGAGGTGATGGGATTGGACCATGGTAGTTGAGAGGTCCATAAGCCACCCGTGGTGAAAGGTTAACTTGTTCAAGTGCTCGGAATTGTAACTCAGCAGGGTATTCCCGAACACATCCAATGCGTGGTCCAGCACCACTAGTCCATTTGCAGGACATGCGCTTAGACAAGTTGAACACCGGTTTATCCTTTTGATCGCAAGATGTAATTTCTTCTTCCCTGGTCAAACCATTGACCTTAGTATTTTCTGATAGTTTGGATTCAGAAGTGGATCTTCCAAGCGATACTTCATAAGAATCCTTATCGGAAGGAAGGTAATCATCATCAGCTGCACATCTCTGAGCAAAAGAGAAACGGCCAAGTGTCAGACAAAATAGGTTAAAAGACGAGATTAATATAGGTAATACTAAGTTTAGGAAAAGATTAATGGAGGATGTACATTTGTAACAATTACCTTTACATTAACAAGATCTACACAGTGCTCCTCCAGGAAGCTTATGAATTCCCTGAAGTTCTCTTCGGTCGGGTGGTAGTGCCCACTGTATGGCCAAATTGCCTGCAAGGACATAAAAAAATCATCAAACTCACATCTGAAAAGAAGCACACGGTTGACCTGTTTTTGAAACAAAAAAAAATTGCATGCATACCGGTTCTGTATGAATATTTACCTCAAGAACTCCGCTATGAGCGATTAATCTTCCAGCAGCTGTGATGGCCCCACCAGCTAGAAAACTCGAATGCTGGAAGAGGCCTTTTTTCTTCTGCCCAACGTACAAAATTCTTGTTGTGCTAAGAACAAATATCCATTTTGAACCCTCAGCGGTCTCCACAACGGCGCCGCTTTGTCTGTACACGAGCTTCCCATCTTTTATGATGACTTCATATGGTTCTCTCTCGTTCTGGTAGAGAAAAATGTAGATCACAAGTCAACTTCACAGCCCATATACACAATATAATAAAAATAAATTCACGTGCAACGTCTGTTCACGTGAATGTTATATGCCTGCAACAACTTGAACTTACGGGTGCTAGATATTTGATGCATTGATGTTGCAATCTGGCCCTTGGACAATTCTCAAGATTCACTTCTTTTCCATCTCCAACATCGAGCCTTCACATAAAAGAATCAATATTTATGGAGAGTCAGTAAAAAATACCGTCTATAAACAAATTACATGAATTGGAATCCTTTCTTTAGGGAAAGGGAGTCTTATTGCCCATTGGAGGGGTTGGAGAGGGTACTCACCAATAGAAGAAAGGTTGAGCGCTTTCGCTTTTGAACCAGAGGTCATAGTAGAGATGTAAATTGTGTCCATATCGATGACGTGGATCAATCTACAATAAAAAGATAGCGAAAATGAGTAACAAAAACCATAGGACCCATTTAAATCATAAAATCAATGATTTTTATGTGAAACTTATATTGGATAGATCACTTGAAAGATTCAGGGGAGACTTACAGCTTCGAGCCAGTGCTGTAGGGCCAATTTTTGAGCCTTCTCATCCTTTGACAATCCTTTTCCAACCTTGGCTGCTCTCGTCCGGGCTCTAGCCCACCGAGAAACCGCAGTTTCGGGTTTCTCAACATTGAAGAATGAGACAGAGCTACGCTTGAGAGCTGCAAAGTCCAAAGCCTTCCACCTATACACATCACATATAACCAATTAACGACAAATAACATACACGAACAAATAACAATATAAACTAGAAGTATCTTAAAGACAAACCATAGCTCCTCGACCACGACTGCACAATCTGCAAGGTTTCTTCGAGTCCGGTAACTCTTGTAGACTTTTTGAAGCTTGACTGCAGCCGCATCAAGCTCACTAACTGGTCTTGGAGAAAACATAATGGCTGGTTCTGGGAGTTCACAAGTATCGACTTTTGTGTGCGTATAATTAGATTCTGATTTTCTTATTTCTTGAACTAAATTCTTGAATGAAAGCGTCGTTTCAAGGACTAATTTTGCAGGCTCGAAGTTCCTCAAGTTTATCGAATTCTCCCTAACCATCTTATTGCATCCTTTCTCCTTTATGATGGCAGTTGAATCCGCTTTACCGAAGCTGTTCGTTCTTAAAGTCATCCCCAGTTTCTTGAAGTGAAACTGATAGCGAATGCCAAATCTGAACAATTACGTCTAACAATTACGTTCAAATCTGAAAAAAATAATGATAGCCAAGATTACAAAACTCGAAACATCACAAAAACACGTCTCAGTTACAAAATACAATTGAAATTCAAATACTTAAGCATCAATTCAACAGCTGAAAAATTCTGCAGCGTTAACCATTGCTTAATTTTCCAAGAAATGCTTCCTGGAAATTGATTCTAAGATCAGTATTTACCAAACTAAAAGCTGATTTTAAACCGATTAATCAGCTGATAATTTTTACTTTTGAACACAACCAAGAATATCTATCATCGCCAAAAGGGCAAAATCAAAACCAGTCAAGGGTTTGCAATTACAATCGAACTCATAATCTAAAAGGGTCATAAATCACTCACCAGTTTAATGTTTCCTTCTGCGCTCAGGAAAATATATGATCCTGAATGATTATGATCCCCCTTTATATATACTGCTCTAATGCGTGGAATTCTGGGAAAGAAATTCAAACATTAGAGTCAAATGCACCTTTAATTACGGATATGAATTCTTTCTCGCACCAGTTTAACCGAGAACTGTAAATTTCTTTGAAATGGGAATGCAGAAAATGATGGGTCTGATTCAAATTTGTACCAATTCAAAGCTTGATATTTGAATCCTTTTTGTGGAGCAAGATATATATGTACATCCTATTCCCATATATAGATAGATACACAAATATAGAGAGAGAGAGAGAGAAGAGAGGATGGTCAAAGAAAGTAAGCCTTCATACGCGGCTTCCTGGAAGAACCAAAAGAAATATGAAACATGCTACAGATTGATTTGATATATCATTTTATTATTTGACTGTTTCATATATAATTAATTTTGGGAAGTGCTATATGTACATATTTTTGTGCATAATGGTGTCCATAATTACACGTGATATTGGATCTAATTTTTAATTTAAATCACACACTTTCACATCAACAATCAGATCTTGTCCACATCACATTATGGATACCATCATGTGGCCAAATTATGTACACCTAATCTTTTCCATCAACTTTTACGTTCAATAATATATTGCCAATACTTATTATGTCAAAGTATTTGTCAACATTTTCTGTCGAGGGGGCATAACCCAAAAATTATTAAACAATCCAAAATCCACCAAAACATTTTCGGCATGGCAAATACAGCTGTGCCCTGTTTGGTAACTATCAAAATCAAAATTTTAGTAAATATAAATAAAAAGTTAATAATTAATTTTAATCATATATTTTATGGCAATTACAAATTTCCAATTAAATATTTTATCAATTTTTATCAAAATCTATTAAAAAATTTTGATTTTACTTCCTCCAAATGGGGACTAACATTTCAAATTGAAGTTTGGGCATTTTCCCCCATTCAAGATACGGGGAAGAAAGTCATTTTAGTGCTTCAAACTTTTTGGACGGAAATTGCAACGAGTAATGAAATGTGTTAGCCACAATTTAAGTCAAATTTATAATTAATTTTAATCACATATTTCATAAGACCTACAACTTTTCAATCGCATATTTTATTAAATTTAATCAAAATCTACTAAAAATCTGATTTTAATTCTCATCAAATAAGGGCTTAATAAATAGAATTTTAAGAATAAGAATATAATTAAATCAGTCGAGAACATAACTGCAATAATAACAACAAATATTCTTGTCAACCCACCCTACCGGCCCCCCGGTACATATAGCCTTGCTCAATGAACAAAGATTGAAGACTCTTCTCAAATTGCTAAGACTATAGTGGTAATGTAAGTAATCTTTGTAAAACCTTCAATACACTGCCCTTTGTTAAAATGCTACTTTACTTTAAAGTTTTAAAACACATGCAATTCATTGGAAACATTACTTTGGACATTTTTACACTTTTAGGAGACATCACCTGTTGTATTCTAATTTAACTCGCAAAAAATGATGTTTTTTCGAGATACATGATGCATTTACACGGTTGAGGATACGAATGTCATAGTTAGCAAAAGTCGAGGGCTCGAGCATCACAATGAGCAAAGGTTGATAACCGCACCTAGAATTTACCCTTTGTCCTCTTTTTGGTGAGAATTAAAATCGAATTTTTAGTATATTTTGATAAAAGTTAATGAAATGTGTACTTGAAAATTGTGGATCTTATGAAATATGTGATTAAAATTGATCGTGGACTTTGATCTAAATTAAAATTTAGATTTTAATTTGTACCAAACATAGATTTTATTAGTGAAGGTCGACTATAAACATTCAAACCATTTTTTATCCACACATTTTAAAAGGTTCACGTATTCATCACTAATTTTTACTTATTTATTATTTAAATTGTTTATAAACATCTCCCAAACATGCCCTAATTATTCTTGTAGTTGTAAGAGTGCATTCTAAGGTCATAAAACGCGCCATCACGAAACGACACAGCTTAGGTGACGGTATGGTTATGGTAGTTTGTGTTTCTTCTGGGCGAATGAGTCAATTACTCGTTATGCTGCCTGTTTTACGTCTTTATGTCATTTTGGGTTCATAAATCTTTATTGTTGTGTCATATTAAATAAACCTTTTTTTTTTCTTTTTATTGTCAATGTCTACGTGTAAAAAACATAAAAAATTCAAAGTATGCGCACTCTGAGTTTATGCTGTAGAATGGGAAGCGCTTATTGTCGTTCAAACTCTGGAGTCGGGTTATTCTTTATTTTCGAGTGCTCTAGTGTTAAGTGATATTGTAACCCTCGTGAAAGAAGTGAGTGAACAAATTAGTTTTTACTTGAGATGTGAGCCTATCTCCGTAGCAAAATGTAGAGCGTGCTACGTGGGGATAATTTAAGAGAAAAAGTTATAGTAGTGGAATATGAGTCAGTGCTCGACTAGTTTGGAGACATTAAAGATGGAGGAGAGGAGCAGTTATCTATGTAATTATGGTCTTTGTTGGCCATAGTTCGGATCGAGCACAATGAAATAGTAGGTATTAGAAATGTTAGAAAAAGTGAACGAAAAGAGTGATAAGAAGTGAATAATTGGTTCATATTTTGTTTGTTTTGCTACTTTTATTCTGCCCTTTACGAGTTGGTTTGATTGTATTTTTATTTTTTTATTTGTTAGAGACGATGGTTCTTTTTAGTAAAGTTGAGAACTTTATTTTTTTTAAACAATAATAATAATAGTAGTAGTAGTAGTAGTACTGTACATATGAATAAAATAAAACCCAAATCTTTTTAATTCTAGGACTTGTAAAATGGTTCAAAATCAATGTTTTATTATGAAATTGCCAAAAATATATTTTCTATGTCAATGATGACCGTGTTAAATGGGAATGTTGATATTTCATTTTCCAAAAAGCAACTTGCATTTCGTTGACTTTATACCATTTGGTTTTCTTTTTGTTGGTTAGAATTTTACCAAAGAAACTTCACTATTATTCATCAATTACTCATGATTTTTTTTTTTTATTTTCTTTAATTAAAATAGACAATTGACTCGAAATTACGTGTGAGAAATTAATTCAACCTTTCCATGAAGTCCATCACAATATTTTTTAATATTTTTAAATCAATTCAAACATTGAACAAAAAAGAAATGGTTAAATTTCAAGAGTCAAATGGAATTATAATCGGGATAAACAATAAAGAATTTACCGATATAATTAAGTTTTCATTAGTAGTAATATATTAGAAATAAAAACTGCACCAATTGCTAAATATTATTTAGGTTCTAAAAGTTAGAATATTCTCAAACACGTTAGCATGATATATTTCAAAAATGAAAAACTCGATAACAATTTTGTTTACCTCTGAAAAAATGGTAACGTGAAATCATGGTCAACCCGTCGCCATCGCCAGTTGGTTGCATTTCATCTCGATTTTCAAAAATACTTGTAGACAATAATTTTTTTTAATGGAAAATTAAAAACTTTAGGAAAAATGAATGGATAATTGAATAGTACTTATATACTTATTGAATTATGTAGTTAAAAATAAAATTTAAAATTTTATAAATAATTTATAAATTTCGTCAAACAAACACTTAAATATTTTGATGAGGCGACCAATGCTATTTGCAAGAACTCAGCGTGACTCATTGAACAGCAATAATTTTCAAAAATCAAGACTTCAAAGGCAGCAGCCTCCCACTCAAATACATTACATAGGCAATCAGATATTTGTCTTAAAATTTATCCAGTCCTCTATCTATTTTGTTTATTTAAAATTATTATTAACTTGAATATTATCTATCTTAGTCCACAACTCAAGCAAGAACTTCATATCATTTGATAAATTTTCACTTCTTGATACAATTTTTAATTTCACAACAAAGATAAATAACTTGTGAGAAAAATAAAATATTGTCTTATACGATATAATCCTAACATTTTAAACACTATTCACGAAAGAAATTAGAAAAGTAAGAATGACGAATAGAGTATTAAAAAAAATTAAATAATGTACATATTCAAACTCTGCGGGCCTAAAATTTTGAACATTATTCACAAAAAAGTTAGATTTTATGCTGCATAGTAATCTTTTAAATCCGTATGAATGCCTAAAAAAATATTGGTTTGGATATAGTCATACAATTTTGAAATCGTTCACATGGAAAAATAAGATCAATCTTTTAAATGTGCATGTAACGGTTAAAAAATATATAAAACATCGAATCGAACATTATTCTAACGCGCAAGAAAATAATACTAGATTGTATGAGACAAAATAGGATTAGTCAACTAATTATTTGCAACTCTTCCTGTCTGAATATAAGCCCTATTGTCTTATTTAAATGTTTGAACATTGTTAAACAACACAATAAGTCCAGTCCTTTTTGCTGGCTTTCATGTAAAGATATCGAGTTTGTCGAGTTTTTTTAGTCATCCCTACGTGTTGCACTAGAAACATTAGAATACTCACACTACAGCTCAAATTACGAAATGTCTTGAAAAGACATTTGGACACTAAGGTCACTAAGCTCGACAGACAATCTTAGGTCTATCACACTACAACAAAAATGACCATTTGCAATATTAAAAGGACAACATTTATTAATTGAATGTTGTTAAAGGGATCTATCGTAACATTTTAATAAATGAATATTGCCATTGATTAATATTTAAGTTTTGGCAACATTTTTTAAAAGAATGTTGCTAATGTCACTTTTTACAACGTTTGAAGAAACATTGCAAAAGGTTATTAGCAACATTTAAAAAAAGTTGCAAAATGTTATTAGCAATATTTAAAAAATATTGTCGTATCCTTCTACTCTACAACAATATCGAAGTTTTCAACATACATAAGTCCGAATGTTTTCAAAATGTCTTTGACAACGTTTTTTGAACGTTGCAAAAGATTGTTTTTGTTGTAGCGTCATAAACATATATATGAAACCGGGGATGCTCGAGAGAGATCATATGCTTGCATTGATCACTCCGTTTAATGTGGCTGAGGTTTTGGGGGCTAAATTCAAATCGAAAATGTAAGTTGATATAACTTTGGAGGCTTTCGTGAGATCTTCTTGCAGTTCAATTTTATTATAACACGAACAAACCTGAAAGTCTCTGATCGAGCTAATGAAGGCTCCAAATACTAAGTGGTTGATTCTATTGGCACCTAAATATAAATTCTGGATCCACCAATTATATTTGCAATTCATTGCAAGAGTTTTAGGTAACTAGGAAGCTCATTGAAAGAGTTCACCTCATACGTTGAACTAGAGAGCTAGTGTCTGCTAGAGCCGTTTGATCTATTTTCCTATTTTTTTCAATACAATAAGTACTTACATATAATTTATTTTATTTTATTCCAAATGTTGATCGTAATTTTATTTCCATAGCTCGATTATTTGAGCATGGATATTCAATTTTTTGGTACGATTTGAGCTGGATATTAAATTAAATAATGCTTTTATTTTGTCATGGACAATTGATAAATAATTGCATGTCTTAAATTATATTATCGGCACAGAAATATTGTCTCCCAGCCTTGAAAAGTTCAAAGAATTCAGGACTAAGCAGAAAAGCGCTGCTTGGGATTTTTTTTCATTTGTTTTGACCACTTTTGGTTGACACCATCTATGAAAGGCTGGGAATTGGAGCTTTTCAATTTTTTTGGGTTCTAGTTTGGGATGACACTTAAATCACATAAAATCGGTGTATAGTAATTTTGACCATATTTTTCAACCCATCAAATCAGTGAATTTTGACCATTTCTCAAATCCTTTTCTAATTTACTCTATAAAATAATTATATGCAATCGACATATTTTGTTCAAAGACTTATTTGTAAATAAAAATACATTAGCTAAAAATTACTTATAAACAAAAAATTACTTTATAACTAAAAAAGTTAATTACAAGTAAGAATTACTTATAAAATATAAATACTACTAATAAAACGAAATTNACTTATGAGTAAAAAAGTTCAATGCAAAAAATATAAATTAAAAATTTCACTAACATGCTGTAATTTTATTTTATTAAAAAACTTTCAAAATTTCTAAATAATCAGCTCTCAAACATGGGTTGGGACTATTTTAAAAATCGTTACTAAAAGTAACCTAAAAGTGGACATCTCATAAATGTCCAAAATCAATATTTCAGAAAAACCCATAATCGGTACCCAAAATTCCCAAGAAAGCCCTAAGGAACTCCGATTAGATCGAGGTGGAGAGTATATATCATGTCTTTATAACATACTTATTAGATAAAAGAGTTTTATCCCAAAAAGTACACCAAGTACATCCCAATAGAATGGTGTCTCAGAAAGGAAAAAAATATTACCTTGTTGGACATGGTTAGATGTATGTTGGGGGTTCTCGACTCCAACAACATCCTTTTGGAGGTATGCTCTATAAAATGGGCGTAAGCCTAGTCTAAGACATATCCAGATATAGGGACATCCTGCATATGTGCTCAATGGAAAGACATATAAAATGGAATGAAGATACAAGGATGCAGCTTTGTACGATATCCAAGAGCAACAAGGGAATTTTAATTATATAATCCTCTTGACAAGTATGTATTAGTGAGTGCAAATATAACCTTCTTAGATGACATGTACATAAAAGAACGTGAATCCAAGGCTAATGTTTTTGGTAAAATGGGGGAAAAACCTTCCCATCATCTGCTCCAAAGAACCGCATTGAACCTATTCTAGATGAATTTACGTCTCATTTGTAAATAATGCCTAAACACAGTGAGAGACAAAAGGAGGTTTTAGCTGCCATAGCCACTAATTTGTTGACACTAGAGGTGGCGAGGATTGATTCCCAGCTATTCAGCCACCACATGGTATTGAGACTAAAGTTGAGGGATATGTGATAAGTGCGCTTCACACACTTATTTAAGTCACAAAATATGGACAATTATTGCTTACTATATTGAAATATGGCTTAATTCTATATAAATTGTATTTTGTAGGATAACATTGATGTACATGGTGGAATTTATGAAAAATGAGCGAAAAATACTAAAATGGAAGAGAACCAAACTTCAGGGACCAAAGTGCAAATAGTTGAAAGATGACCCGGGAGAAGAAACAAGGATGCGAAAGTGTCAAAAACCAAATTAGCGAGGGAATGAAGTGTTGGGAAAAGAAGAAGCAAGAAAAGAGGAAACGAAGTTCGGGAACCAAACGCAAATAATGGAAGTTGCTTGAACTACGCGGTCGCATAGTTCTTCTTACATGCAGTCGTATGTAGTGCTTCAGCGAATCCCAGGAGCGCATTTCATTTTTCTATACGGCATGCTGGTAAATTATGCGGTCGCATAGTACAGCTCCAAAGGAAAAAAATTGGTTTCCTTATTTCAATAGAACTCCTATGGAAATAAATATTGGGGCATCCTTTAAAACCCGAGGGCCGTCAAGAGGCATTACAATATATTTTGAAGAGTTTTTGGAACAGAGAAGAAACCAAGAACACGAAGACAGAATCTAAGAACACAAAGAATCAATTCAAGAATTATTTGGGTGATGTCGATTCTTCAATATTCTTTTTGTTTTCTTATTCATAACATGCTTGGGTAGTTTTCTTTGTCCTAAAAGAACAATGATTTATGTAATATGATTTTTTTAATTTTTAGTTTTATATATTTGACATTAAAAACACGTTTCCGAATATTGAATATTGAATGATTTATATGATTTTTTTTCTCCACAATTATTATGCATGTTAGTTGTGTGAATTTATTTTATGCATTCGAAAGAAAGAAAATAAGTTCAACATATATAAATTGTCAGATGGTCCAATAGGGGATAAAAATATACCACCATGCTCTATGTGAATCTTTAAGTGTTCATAAAAATTCATGCACTTTTGTATGTTCTCATCCATCATAGAAATATAATTGAGTCATATATAAAAGTAGGTTTAACATTACGAGAGAGAGAGAGAGTATTAAATAAAATAGAAACATTGATTCATCAAATTCAATCGTGTCGTCAACGTGTAAAGCTAGAGTTAAAACTGATTATTGGATGAGAATTCAGGATCCTAGCATGTTTATCACTCATTAAGACCTTGTTTGAAGGAAATTTTTACTTTCATTTTTAGCAATAATATGACCGTTGCACAGTGAGCTTGTACCCATTTTCCACACTGCTTACACATTTTCCACACTGTTGACAGAGTCCACTGCAAAATGAAATTGTAAGATTCTTTCTCTTTTCCTCATTTACGTTTTCACCCTCAATTATTATCTCAACTACTCAGGTGTTGAAAATTCATTTCCACTTACCATCTCCCCTTTGCCATTGTATCAACAGTGTCATTCCTCACTCCCTTTCATTTTCAACTTCTCGTCATTCACCATCATGCTTGAAAATTCATTTCCACTTCACTCTTCCCTTTAAAATAGCCCCTGTGCATCCAACCCATTATATGTATGTATATCTTTTTCTCTCAAAACAGTTTCATTGTTCACAGTGGCTACCAGGTGACTATTGCGACGAGCCCTATCAGGTGAAAAATGCTCCAAAATTTGTTAAATCTTTAATTTTAAATTCTTATATTCATGTTATTTTGCATAAGATGGCTGCATATTTATGCTATTTTGACTACTGTAGATTGGTCATTTTTCCTAAATTTTATAGTGGTTATACATCGATTATATGAAGTTTGGGAAATTAGTGCAAATATTGAAGTAAAAAACAACGAATGAAAACAGAAATTTGAGAAACAAGACATTTTGGTTATGCAGAAATTGGACTTGTGAATTGGTGTTGTACAGAAATTTGGTTTCCATTTCTTTGTCCCAGTTGCGTCGCAAGAAATGGAAAAATACGCATATTGTAAAATTTATTGAAAATAGTGTTGTAACCAAAATTTGTTTGTGCTAAGAGTTACCGCGGTACGTAATCGACATTTACTTCACGCATCTCATTCTTCTTGCGCAGGTTAACCTCTAACTCCGCCTAATACGCCATAGCCCGCAATCGAGGATTTTCATTTGAAGTCCACCCCGCCATCGACAGCTCTTGTGGTCGTCAAGTACTATTTGTTCCTACTCATGGATCCGTTTTACTCTCAGGTGAGTAGCTAAAGTGTTACATTTTGTATTAAGCTTGTCGTCCGTCGTGTTTGTAAGTTCGAAGTCATTTAGCTTCGGCATTTTCTCAAGTAGACGGTAGGATTTTTGCTCACATTCCTGTCCGACGCAGGTTAATTATCAGCTGCATGTAGGCTCATCCGCACACGCAGACGTGAACAACGACGAAGTCTCTCGAAAAAAAACACGATGGAATCCAGCTGTACTAAAGGTGTTCATCGCCTCTTGTGAAATAGCCATTACAGAAGGACATCGATGGGGTCTGTGCTTCATCAAACACGGGTGGGAGCAAGTTATATTTTTGTTCAACACCACATCCAGGCGCAAATGGAATAACCAACAGTTGTGAAACAAATGAGGCTCCATGAGGTCGGACCTCCAACGGGTTAGGGAGTTGCTTAATTGCACTGGGGTTGAGTTCAATTCAATAACATGACACATTTGCACTGATGAGGGATGGTGGTGTCGGGAAATAAAGTTTTCTCTCTCCCTCTATCACTTGTACTCTACGTGTACTCACTTTCGCGAATGGTTTGAAGCTTTCTTTCTTTTGCAATTTGAATTTTTTTCAGTGTATGCTATTTCTCTGTGTTTGTCATAGTACTTATTTATCTCAAATGTTGAAGTAGGAAAACAACTACAAGAACTACAAGGACAAAGACATAAGTGAAATCTACTTTCGACATTGTCAGTTGTTCGGAGACACGTTGGATAGTAACAACTATGCAGTCATACCGACAAAGCTATGCAACAGGGTTTGACTTGTTTGAAGACAGCAGTATGGAGGACTTTTGAGATGCGATGAGGTAGAAGACGCGAAAGGTAAATCGAGCATTTTGGCTCTCGCAGCAGGGAGAAACATAAGTCCGCATCGGGCAAGCAGAATGGGAAGAAGAAAAAATTGACAAGTCGCAAATTGTCGTACTTTGTGGATCGTGCTAGCAGTGCCGCCAAAATAGTGTCCGCGAAAATCAATGATATCATCCGTCTGGCTAAGAACGACATAAAAGCATGTCTTGAGGAGCTGTTAGCGACTAGCTGACTTAAGCGAAAAACTGAGATGTTTTACTACACGTGCTGTTTATATCGCGTAAGAATACCATGGACATGCTCAAAGTTATGATGGATGCTGATGAGAAGATGGATTGGGTTGAGCGGATTTTCGCTGACCATAAAAAGTGTCAGAAGAAGTGAAATTCATAGGTTGTCTGTTCAGTTTCATTTATCGTATATATTTGTTTTGTTTCAGTCTCTTCCATTTACCTGTACGATGGATTAAATTTATTTTGTCATGGTTTGCACTTAGTTATTTGCTTATCATATTGTTCAATCTTTGGGGTTTGTCATCTATATTTACTTGTTTCATATATAAATCATTGAAGGCCAGTGGGACCCCCGTGCCCATGAGAATTTTTAAATTTTAATTGTGGCGGACTTTTGAAATGAAAATTCTGAGAAATACCCACTTTGAAATTCGTGTAATGTCGTTCATTTACTTTAATGAATGAAGTGTCAGTTTGACTTGACCAAGCCAAATGTGATGTGATGTGAGGAACTACTTGACAAAGTTAGCAGCGGATATAATAGAGTGGCTACGATATTGCAGACTAGCCGAATGTGATGTGAGGAACTACTATCACGCACAACACCGACGTATTCATATATATCCTTTTGCTAGGAATGGTCATATATTTATGTTGGAGGCAATGCAAGGCACTGGGCAACTCTTCTATCATGAGTTTCGAATATACCCTGCAATATTGAGATGTTTTGCATATATTATTCGTGATGATTACAGACTGAGGAGCAGTCAGCACGTGGACGTGTACAATTTTGTTGGTATGTCTTTGTGCATATTATCCCATGGGAAGGGATATAGGCAGGTCCAGACATTTAATCATTCGTTACAAATGGTATGCTACTACTTCAAAGAAGTGCTAACAGCAGTCGTTGTACTCTTAACAAATACAATCAAATCGCACCCGAACTACAACGTAGGGACAGAGTATCATGTCCCTGATATGAGGAAGCATCCGTTATTCATAATTGTATCTGTGTGATTGACGGAACGCACATTAGAGTTGTGCTGCCTCGCCACAAACGGGTCAACTTCATTGGCTACAAAGGTATTCCAACATAGAACGTACTTGCAACATGCGATTTCAATTTATGCTTCACGTTCGTGCTTGCAGGCACTACTAGAAATGCAAGAATTCTTAATCGTGCGATCTATAGTCCAGGCATTCATTTTTCATTACCCGCTCCAGGGAAGTATTATCTAGTTGACTTTAGTTTTGCATATCAACCTGGATACTGTATCATTTTCAACAATTTCGGATAAAACAACTTGTCATGTCCGAAGATTTCTGGCACTCATCATGCAGAAATGTAATTGAAAGAGCCTTCGGTGTATTGAAACAAAGATGGCAAATACTCGATCGTATGCCGAGCTATTCGTTTCAAACACAAGTAGTAATTGTTGTAGCAACAATGGGTGTATAAAACTTTCTTAGACGGGCTGGAGCCGTTGACGAGGCATTTACGAGAGTTAAGACAGACCCATCGCTTCAGAAGTGGAGCTACCCAATGAGGATGACGAAATCAAACCCAAAATGAATGCGACTGAAATGCCGCGCAACAAGTGGGACCGACTTCGCGATTACATGGCCCAACGACAATGAGTTTTTTGTAGGTGTAAAACCCACATGTTAACGTTATTGGCACGTAATTGTTTTCAGAGATAGTAGTAATCCCTTCCCGTAGTTAATTACATAAGATGTTTTATCACTCGAAGAAAATTTCGTTTGTACTAAATTATTTCATATTCGAGAAACATAGAATTTTAGAAAATTCGTACTCCTAAAAATGAAAAAAATTATGCGTAATTTTTTTTTTTTTTGTAAACGCTTCAACTGTATTACTTTAATATTGCAACGATAGTGAATAGTACAATATGATATAAAACAAGTGTTGATACGTACAAAATTGTAAAAAAATGGTTCATTGTAATGCAATCCTTTGTCAAATTAGTAGGAGTTGAAAAGTCAAAGTGAAGGACAAAAAGTGAACCACTTATTCCTGTTGCAAAATTCTTCCCACTACACTGTTGCTTGGCCATAAATGTCCTACCCATTTTCACGTGAAGAAGTCAAATGTGGCTTGCCAATTACTCACCCACAACACTCCCTTTTATTTTCGGTTAGTGAGGGTAATTTTGTCAAGTGGGTTGTGTAATTCAAAAGAAAGAATCTGTCAAAATCATGCTGCAATCTAATTTCCTATCAGAGCAATTTGAAATGGAGAGTGAGTAACTTGCAACAGACAAATTTCTTCTTAAAATGACAATAAAGTTTCCTCCAACCTGACTCTAAAACCAATTAACTTGCTTCAACATAATATGCATTTAATTTGGTTAATTCATTCATAATTGCATAAGTAGGTTAAGTTCAGTTATAAACATATCATATTATCCCTGTTTCAGTTAAGGTCGTGAGTATTTAAAATCGAACTAATCAATCTCCATGAGATGATATTTGGACTTAAAATCTACTTTATTACTTGTTAACGAACCGTACACTTGCGGTAATTTTAATTCGAAATATATTCCATGGATATGATACATGACAAGAAGTGATAGAACAATGACAACTTCCAATCAATCAAGAACCTCGATCGCTTAGCATAGTGGAAGAGCCACTCAGTTACCCTTCAGATAATCACTATAGAAAGTCTTTTGAGGTATTATCGAGCAATGGAAGGATAATACTTCGTATAAGGAAATTTTAGAGGATATAGACACTAACCGTTTGATTAGAGGTGTGGTGAAGGACATCAAGACAGCACTCTATAACGGGCAATCATGATGAAAGCATTTACATGATGCAACTAGTTGGTTTTACCAAAAAGGGTCAAGAGCATAAACAATGCAAACTGAAGAGGTTCATTTATGGACTCAAGCATGTATCTAGGTCTTAAAGCGTCATAATTTTTTTTTAAGTTTGAAAAATAGAATTCTTATTTTCATCACCCTCACTCACTTATGATGGAAGAATAGCGTGGAAAAACAAAACCCATCAAAACGAACATAAGAACCAAATAGCTAAGAAAGGCACTAATAAAGCTAACTCTCCAACCTCGCTACTACTTCCTAAAGTTAGGAAAACCAAGTTTATCTATACGAATAATACGTTTTAACAAATATGGTATTTGATCTAGATGCATGCGCCTCACTGTGTGACCATCTGCCCCTTGCTGGACTAGAAAATTTACTGCTCTTTTTTGCTTCTCAATACTGAAAAGAGAGGGTAATTGACGCAAAACGTCTCTACATTTGCACTTTTTTTGCAAAACGTTCATACCTTTCACATTCTTTGGCGCAAAACGTCCCTACCTTTCACATTCTTTACGCAAAACGTCATTTTGACCAATTTTTAATATAAAATGACTAATATACCCTCCTATATAAATAAAACAAAAAATAAAATAAAATAAAATAAAAGCAAGAATAAATTGCAATCTTACTCCTAAACTTTCTAAAAAATGCAATTCAATCCAAAACTTATAAAAATATTAAAAAGAACAAAAAAAAATCTCCCTTGCACCTTTTCAGCCGAATACATGAGCTCATTTTCCGGCGACTTCCGACTGCCCAAACCGTCGGATATTGGTCCCAACATGTTCTCCTAATTACCCTCTACAATTACATACCAAGAAATCCCCATAACTCATTGTAGTTTGGCCGGAAATCAAATTCAAAAATTGCAGTCTGAAAATCGGTCAAACATCCACAACTCGCCGTCCGGCCACACAACCCAAACCGGCTGAAATCCACCACTGGTCGACTCCCCTCATCCAGGCGAAGCTACCTATGTAAACAATTTCCTCCAACAAGCAACCACCAACTACCAATTTCAAAGTAAAGACACTCCAGTTGCGAGTTCGCACCATTGAACATTTCAGACCCAGATTCAAGATGATTGGAGCCAAATTGAAGGGGACCCTTGGCTGGGCTAGGTGGGCCAGGTGATGGCGCACCCAGCCCAGGTGTTCTGCCATCATGCGTCTTCATGGCGGCGCCGAAATTGGAGCAAACTTGGTGTGGTGTTATCCTTGTTGTTTGGGCGCCGACAATCGCGACGGGCAGCTTTCAATTTGAAATTCAGATCTTATCCTTGTTGTTTGAGCTAAATTGTTTGCATGGTCGAGGTC
>CAIGRB010087960.1:8993-25118 GCA_903798255.1 Fraxinus quadrangulata | reverse complement strand
AAATCCATCAAAATCTCATAATCCAATCCCTCCATATGGATCCTAAACTCAAATCCATCAAAATCTCATAATCCAATATTTTTCTTCTAATTAAAACCTTGGAATAAGTTGAATGCTAAAATGAGGTTTTGAAACCCAAAAGTTGCTTTTGAATCTGTTTGAATAATTTTATAAAAGTGCTTTTGGTAATTAGAAAAGCTTTTAGAGAAAGTTGGTCTATTGTAACTTTTTCTAAATTCACTTTTGAAATCTGGAATAGAATGTGCTTTTAAAATTTAGTTTTCAGATAAAAATTAAGACGACTTCCTCCAAAAAAAATTTTTATAAGAAGCAAAAGTCATATCAAATGGACCCTAACAAGATTTTGTCAGTCATAACTTAATATTGGAATTAGTATTGGGTATTTTACATTAATAAAAAGTGCTGAAAATTGTAGAAGAATCCGAAGTACATTGATGAGAGGAATAATGTGGTTGCAAATGGTGTGCTTCACAAGGAAATGATACGGCTTTTAAAGGTTGGGGAACTGTTTCCACACTATTTGAAAGATTGAGGAGTGCAATCCTGACTTTTCCAATATATTGTGTACCTAAATTTTTATTTAAATTTTTTTATTCACTTTGGCCATAAACAAATACTATTGGATCTCAAAGTTTACACTATTAAAAAAGAAAGAAATTTAAGACGTATTGCATATTTATTTGTTCGATCTAGTTTGAAGAACAAACATGTCATAAGCAATTTGAAATTAAATTTTATTTTTTATCTACGACAATATGATGTTTGGTATGATACTTAGAAAATCAAAAGCATATATTGCTTACAAATCTCAATTGACTCACCCAAATTTATTTTGTTGTAAATATAGCTGAACATTAATTTACTCTCAATCAATATTAGTTACTTCGCTAGCTTTCGTTGCTAAACTTAGGGCTTGTCTGGAGCCAATTTTTTACCGTTGCTTTTGAAGGTGGGGCCCGCACATTAGAGATAAAAGTCAACAAAACACGGCTGAATTGATGAAAAAGGGTCAGAAAATCAATTTTTTTTTCCTCCATTAAAATCAGCTCCAGACACACCCCTACGCCCCTCATGTTGAAATCTTCTGCCAGTCCCCATTTTCAAGTGTATATGTCACATATTCATGTCGTGGTCACCAAATTTTGAAACTTGAAAAAAAAATAGATCTATGAATAAGCTTTGGTACTTGAGCTGCATTCAATTTTTAAACACAATTTATTTTCAAATTGTAGTCACGACATGATTAGATGGTATATGTAATTTGAAACATAAGACGTGCAATATTGCTATCAATCTATAAACATATCATTGGGATCACTTTAAGGTTAGTAACGGGAGCTAACAGAATGACTAATACTTCTGATTACGATAAATAAAAGTCTAAAGATCTAATTGAAATTTCTTTAATGACCAAGAAAATTATCCACAAAGTTGATTGACAAATTGGAATAAAAAAATTCTTAAGACCAACATTTAAGTCATGGGACACCATTTAAAAGAGTTTAATGTTTCATTGATCACTGAACTTATAACCACGTCACGTTTTACTCATTCAACTTTAAAATACTTTCGACTGGTCACTAAACTTCTACCCCATCATGGTTCACTCATTAAACTTTAAAATATTTTCTAAGGATCACTGAATATTAACACGTTGCACTCTGTTACTCACTCACTATATTTCATTAGTCACTGAACTTATACATTGATCACGTTTTACTCATGAACTTTAAAATGCTTTCGAGTGATCACTGAACTTCATAATATTTTTAAGTAAAGTTTTTTTTTTTTTTCTGAAATTCGACTTAGATTAAATAAAATAAAATAAATATTGACTAGATAACGAATCTCTCAATCTAAAACGAAAATTTTTATATTAGGAAATAGGATATAATTTCTCTCGTCGATAAAAATTATGTTCAAGTTGAAAAAAGAATACTAACTTCAAATTAACATAAATCTTAATTTAGATTATAATCTTGATTTATGTCTGAGAAAATAAAGTATATAAATTATTTCTTTTTTTCAATTGAGATTGTATACCCAAATCAAGAAAATAAAAATTTATATCTCAAACATGCCATATAATTTCGGTTGAGTCAATAATATTAATCGATACTAACAAAATATAATTTTTATAGTCATCACAAGGTAATTTAATAGGAAAGAAGAGCGTCATTTTCGTATATGATATTTTATACTTCAAGTTTTTCAATTTTTGAACAGTTGAGTTTAGTATGTAAAGTTCAGTGATTACTCAAAAGTATTTTAAGTTTAATGAATAGTGTGATGGAAGTATAAGTTCAATGACTAATGAAATATGGCGAGTGAATGAGTGATAAAATGGAATATGTTAAAGTTCAATGATAACTTGAAAGTAATTTAAATTTTAATGAGTAAATCGTGACACAAGAATAAGTTTAGGGATTAATGAAACATGTAACTACCCTTTAAAGTCTCTCATCACCTATTAAATCAAATAATTTATAATGAAGAATCTGGTGGTCCCACGAGGCCACTAGAGTCCGCAATACAAAAGTCAAATAGATCTCAAATCCCAAGTGGTGCCCAATTCGTATGCATCGTACGTACTTGCAATCTATTTCAGAACCAGATTTTTATTCCTTTGTATCAGCAAATCCCCAGGTATAAACTCCACTAGTTATTTCAAATTCCAACCCCCATAAGGGGAAGGTCTTTTCTCACACATGAACACATATACGCGTCTATATGTATCCTTAATCTTTCAGTTAATTTAGTTACTTGCATATTCAACTGTACTGAACAAGTGCTATGGACTGGGAATGGCTATGGGAATTCTTGGAGGGTATGATAAAGCCGGTGGCGGCACTGGCGGTGGTGCTGGTGGCGGTGTTATTGTCGTATTTTCAGAGGCTTGGTTTGGAAGGTGAAATGGCTTATTCGGTTTTCAGGGCTTTTCTTCAACTATCTGTTATTGGGTTTGTTCTGCAGTTCATTTTCACTCAGAAAAATGCTGGATGGATCGTTCTGGCTTATCTTTTCATGGTATATTTGTCTCTTTCTCTCTGGTTTGATTGTTTTTCATCAAGTCAGTTTTGTAAGGTTACTGATGATCCTCTCATAGCAGTTATTGATTAAACTCGTTTATAGTGATTTAGGTTTCAGTATTTTGGATTTTGAAGCATCTAATTAAAGTGTGAGCTTTATGTATAGAGATCATGTTCGTTCCTAATTTTTTGATGGATCGACTTAGGTTAACAGGTCGTTAATATATATGGTTATTGTCTCCGGTTCACAAGTGATTGTTCATTCTATTCTGACTTCCATTATTAGATAGAAATAAAAGAACAACATGTTGGTCTGAAAGATTAAAAATGCATGACTCATTCATTGCATTAATTATGTTCGAATCAGGTACGCTGTCATTTTAATTCATGAATTTTTTATGGTCCAACATGAATGATCATTACAATGGTAACAAGTTTTCCCAACAATCTGAATCTGAAATTTGAAATCTAAAATCTGGCCACCAACCTTTGACTTTAAAATTTATCAGTTTTTATGTATTGTAATTTGTACGAACTGTTAATCGATTACAATCATTTAACTCTTATTGCAGTGCCTTCAAAAATTCCTCAAGTGGGAATGAATGAATTGTTTATCAGTCACTCCTAAATGTATTTGAAAAGGGAAATGACAGGGGTACATTATGATGTCCATAATGGACAAGTGACGACCCCTATTGGGTTTGTCCATTATGAATAGGGTTATGTTCTTCAAGCATTTTTCATTTGAAAATTTTAAAATGACATGCACCTTGTTACGTACTATTCTACAACTTTGACTTTTCTCAATTTTATTACCACACCCAGAAATTACATGTATTCTCTAGTAGTTTAAACATTTAGACAACATAGTTTGGTTAATAGATTGATCGAGAATATGCTCGACAAAATGTTGGACTATATAGAACCTAGTCATATTTGTACACTTTTGCCCTCCACTGCAATTTTCTTACCGCAGAAGGACATTGACATTCATTCTTGTATCATGTAACCCAAATATTCCAACCACATAAAAGATTTATAAGGTAACCGTTTTATCGTACAAGAGAAGTGAAGACAAACTTGTATTCTTTTTCACCATTATAGTGAAAGAGACGTCTGTTCGCGCTTTGCTCGTTCTTAGATTGATTTCTGATTATTATTCCTCTCTTTGTCCTCTTGCAGGTTTCTGTTGCTGGTTATACAGCAGGTCAACGTGCTAAACATGTACCTCGAGGGAAGTACATTGCAGGGATGGCCATTCTTGTAGGAACAGCAGTTACTATGTTCATGCTAGTCATTCTAAAGGTCTTCCCTTTCACCCCCCAGTACATTATCCCTATTGCCGGGATGATGGTTGGGAATGCAATGACAGTGACGGGGGTTACAATGAAGAAACTCCGGGATGACATCAAGATCCAAATGAATCTGGTAAGTCATGGCAAAACAGTCTTCAATACAAGCCAGTCGAATTGACTAGGCCAAGCCAATTTTCCCAACACTGCTTATTTGTGAACACTTTCCAAATCCGGAGACATGACAAGTACAGTGTTAACAACTTTCTGCTTACGTTTCTGTAGGTAGAGACAGCACTTGCTCTTGGGGCTACTCCTCATCAGGCAACTCTACAGCAGGTGAAAAGGGCACTGATCATTGCACTCTCTCCGGTCTTGGATAATGCCAAAACTGTAGGCCTAATATCACTTCCGGGTGCCATGACTGGCCTTATAATGGGAGGAGCTTCTCCTTTGGAAGCCATTCAACTGCAGATTGTGGTAATGAACATGTTAATAGGGGCTTCAACTGTTAGCAGCATTTTGTCAACATATCTCTGTTGGCCAACGTTTTTCACCAAAACTTATCAGCTTGAAACAAAAGTATTCTCTTTAGATTGAGGCTTGCAACGTGCAGCAAATTGCATAATCCTGTTACATGACCAAGGGATGTACCAAACCAAAAGAGAGAACATTATATCAAAATTGTATTATATTTCTTTTCCTTTTTACTAAGCATATCCAGCCCCTTTTGATTAGCCTCACAGAATGGGATAAACTATTTACCGTTGTGTTTCTAATTTCAGACCGTATTTTCGAGGAACTAATATCTACAAGCACATGAAGTTTCTCAATAAAGTACTAACAACAACAGTATAAACATCCCTTGCAAACATTATAACCGATTCGCGTACTAGATGCCAGAGAATTATTTAATGGATAATCAAACAACCTGAGACCCGTCTCACATGACCACTGTTGCCAAATGACGTTACTGATAGAATTCTTGGGTGCATGTTGTAGTTTTGATTCAATCAAATGTACTTTCTGAGTTAATTGCATCAAAACAAAAACTAAGATAACTCGAAGAAACTTTCAACACGATGTGTTTTAGTATGCATTCACCAAGGTTCATGGGGACTCACTGCCTCTTGGAGAGCGTTCATTATCGTCATCGTCATCGACAGGGCTCCTGTCATCCCTTGGACTGGGGCTGCGTTTCTCCTCATTGCCCTCGTAGGGGCTATCATAGTACCTCCTAGCAGCTGGGATATCCCTTGCAGGACTCAGAGGACTTCTGCTTGACTCCTTAGGACTTTGACTGTACGTTTCTTGATCTAAATCCGATCCCTGTCTCTTGGGAGAAAAGCTTCCTCTCTCTCTTGGGCTATCCCTATCAGGTGTTAGGCTGCGCTTCCTTGTTTTGGAAGGTGGACTACGTTTCCTTAGCTTGGGACTTCTACTGGAGATAGGACTTCTCGATCTCCTTTCTTCATACTTGGCAACTCGTCTTCTAGAAGAGGACCTTGATGGGCTGGCAACACATACAAGTGAGCTACAGCAAGTCTAGAAAAGTAGGGACTCTTCAATACTACATTGTTGGATTATCCATCAAAACAATGAGAATCTAACATAAAGACCAGTATTTACTAGCAAACGTAACCAGTAAATTTTTCTTATATAATATTAGAAAATAATAAAAAATACAAAAAATATAAACCTGTAGCTACGGCTACGGCTACGGCTACGGCTTCGGCTGAAACTACGACTCCTGCTTCTTCCACGACGAGAACGCGATCTCACAGGTGAGCTGGAGTAACGGTCACCCCGGCTATTGTTTCATTATCAAATAAGTGAATAAAAAAATAAGATACAACTGTAACAAAATATGCTCTTGCAAAGAAATAGAAGATTGTCCACAGAAGTGAATGCAGCCTTATGATGCAAGTACCTGAGCTTCTTAGGACTATTCTGGCAGTTTCTTTCTATGTGACCTCTTTCCCCACAGCGATAACAAGTATTCTTCCAGTCTCCAGCTTTGCAATCTCGAGCCCAGTGACCCTCGATGCCACAATTGAAGCAGCGTCCAGAACCAGGATCTGGACCCCTGCCTGCATTCTCTCTAACTCCTCCAGGTCCACGTGGCACCTAAACTCGTGTAATGCAACATCAGTAGGAAATTTATATAAATCAGAATAGACAAAACCACAGAAAAGAAATGGACGGGGAGATCATAATCAGCATGACACCTGAGCAGTAAAATCACTACAATTCGAGGAAAAGTAGACTAAGAATAGATTGACTGCCAGAAAAAAACACCCTTCCAGTGCATCAGCTAACATATGTACACAATACATAAACAGTACCAAGTTTTGTTCGTCAAACTCGACTTCGTTCCAAAAAATTCTGAGAACCACTTCTTTAGTCCTCAAATAAACATATTCTTAGCAGCGGTAAAATGTCCTTTATACACCCAACAGCCTCTCCAGTTTTCTAGTCTTTGGCATCAACCACCACCACCGTGCATATCTTGCATTGAATGTTATTTTCAGTTTTTCTTTAGAAACATCTTTTTCCTATCATTTTTAAGTACATAAAGTTCTGCTTTATCATATGCACGACTCTTGACTGGGATGGAAACATATCCGGATTTAAAAAAATCACAACACCGACTCAAAAATTTAGTTTTCTGGTTTAAATTGATATATTGACAATTTATTGTAATACTACAATTGGCAATAGTGCGACATAGTAAATAAACTGGAGGCAATGAGTAACATAATTTCAAGTGTAACTTGATCTATTCTCTTTTCCCAAATCCAAGCGTAATTGATCTATGAATCAACAAATTTATCTATATTTGATCATTTTTAGAACCCAAAAAAATGACCAAACTATATCGAATTGAGTTTCCAGACGGCTCTCACTATCCTAAAGCCTAATTTTTTAATAATTCCGATCTCCAGATTTAAACGTCTTCACGTGAAGGCAACCATTCTGAACTTTGAAACAAGTATTAAATAATAAAGTAAAAGCTCAAAATTTTTACTCACTCCCTTGGCAATTTCCACAACAATACGATGTCCATCAACTTCTCTTCCATTCATGCTATATCTTGCATCATCAGCATCCCGTGGATCACTGAACTCCTGAGAAATGAGATAGATACACCAAAACAAACAAGGAAACCATAGTTGTATAATTTACAAATACCACATTTCCATAATGGATAGATGAGAGAAACAAAAAATGTAATCAAAAGCAAGTAATAGAGAGATGATACATACAACAAAGGCATAGTCTTGCTTCATGTCCACATCCCGTACTCTGCGGAAATGGTTGCCAGAAAAGTATTGGTATCATAACTTACATAAGTACTGGAAGTGTATGAAACTTGCCCCTCAGGACCAACTAAACACCAGTTTGATTGTTGTGAATTCCATAAAAACATGTAAAGACACTACAGAAAGAATCGCCAAGGTCTCCTAATAATTTGCAAGATATTCCACCAAGTCCACCCTCTCACCATTGACCCAGGTCAGGCAAAGTCCACCCTCTCACCATTGACCACCAGGTCAGGCAAAGGCTCAGAAACCTTCAACACAATCATACAAGTTAAATTCAAATGCACCTATAGCACATTGCTCCATCACAAATAACACGATGAAGAAGAAGATATCCAAGCTAAAGCCGTGCTTGGGAAGAAACAATATTATAACTTGTGGGTAAGAAGCATAACTCGAACCCTACATTGATAGGACTCTGTAGGAATACTAGGTAGAAGTACCAACTAAAGCTTCTAGACTCGATATGTTATACTGGGGTGAAAGTTTAACACTGTAATCATGGATCAACATAGCATTTTCTGAAGAGAAAGTAATATTTGTCAATCAAGAGAGAAGTGGCACTTTACGCGGACAAAGAAAGGACATCTTTCTGAGATTTAATGTTCTATTTCTTGATTCAAATGGTAATCCTATGAACAATAACCAGTTAAGCATAATAAACGGCCATAGAGCTAAACTAAATAATTTGGCCACTCGTAAAATGGACAAGGATTGTCATAGTAAATAGAAAATGCAAAATGTGAAGCAGAATAAGCAGTGCCACAAGATTGCACTGCAAGGCAGTACGCCAGGTGATTTCAATTACCTTCCATATTTACTGAAAATGTGATCTAGATCACGAGAACGAGTCCTTCTAGACAAGTGACCAACATAGAGGCGAGTGTTACTGCCATATCGATCTTCGTAACGAGGCATTTTTGTTCTGCAGCATCAAATTGCATCAGCAATTAAAACAATTATAAAAACAACATGATGTCGATTGATTTGATCAGATAATATTTGGAGATAAAATGACAATGAACAATAGAAAATAGTAAAGATATAACATCCACAATTCAGAAACTAATAACTTTCACATGTGTGCCACTGTGGACATTTAGATACACCCAAGTCAAAGATCAAAGTTAACTTCATTAGCAACCAAGTATTCTCGTGTCAAGATTCCAGAACCCATTCTTTAATGTCATGTATGAAGTGGTCGAGAACTCCACTATCATTTTCAAAACTCAAATTAATAACCTGGGTAAAAAGGATAACAACCCTTGAGAAGTTCAATTCTTTTAAAAGCTAAAACTTCATGCTAATGCAAGAAAAGACAGCTAAATCAATTCCGTCTCTGGACACAAACAGACGCCTGCTGCATACAAATAAATCGGAATACTGAGAGAACGAGAACTATGAAATTCCCCAATTAAAAAAGGATAACATCCCTTGAGAAGTTCAATTCTTTTAAAAGGTGAAACTTCATGCTAATGCAAGAAAAGACAGCTAAATCAATTCCCTCTCTGGACACAATCAGACGCATGCTGCATACAAATAAATCGGAATACTGAGAGAACGAGAACTATGAAATTCCCCAATTGATATAACATAACAGCTTAAACTAAATTAATACCAACCATTTGACACTAGAAAAATCGAAAAAATAAAAATAAAAAATTAACCGAATTCAACCTCGCCACGAGTTTGTACATAATATCTGAGCATATAGAAACAACTTTGCAGATTTGAAACGGTTCATCATTACAAAAATCATAGATTTATAGCACGGATTATGTAGACTGTACGCGTCAATTTCCTATTATCGTATGTTTTGGAAAAAAGGTAAAGATTTACCTCGAGCGAATTTCCAAAACGCCGTTGATTCAACCCTAATTTTTTAGTTTACGAGCACAAGTCGCGCTTGTCTGTGAGGTCTTTCGGGGACTAACAATAAAACCAACTGAAGTGGACGGTCATGATGTGTTTTCATAGAACGGTCGGAATTAAGAGTAATGCTATTTATTTTGAATGGATGTGGTAGTGGTTCAATGTCGAGGGTATTATTTAGCCCCGTTTGATAATTATTATTTTAGAATTTTTTATTTTTTATACTTATTTTTAATCATATATTTACAGAATAAAATATTTTATATATAAATAAAAAAATTTCCCTACCTTTTTTAATGACACGTTCTCAAAAAATTCATTATTTGTAACAACAATCACATTTTGAAAATGAACTCCATTTGGGGGTGGACAAGATCGCTGATTTTGGGTGTAACTGACATCATAATCAGTCAAGTCGATTTGAGAATATTGAAGCTCAATTCGATCCAACAATAATTTGAAACTAATCAAACCTAAATCGAATTGGTTTTGGGCTTCTAGTTTGTGGAGAACATTAGTATCCCTCAACATGACTAGGCTTGGCGGGAATCGAAGTGGGGGGCCTCTCTATCGCCTCAATAGTGTCTCATGATAAGAACAAAACAAATTTTTTATGACACTTCAAATTCTTGAACAACAGTATCTCTTGCAGCCAAACATGAAACAACATTCATCCAAAAAATCCATAATCTATATTAATAGGAAAAAAAATACATCAAAAACCATCCAAAAATTATATATATTTCTATTAAAATTAGTCATCGGAATCGTCAATATTTTTTTTAATGTTAATGTAGATTATAGATGCAATATAAAAAGAATTGCAACAAAACTCAAGTATATTGCAAAATGTATTGAAAACATTCCCTTATAATATGTTGCAAGATTTTTTGTTGTATGAGAATGAAACTTGGAATAACATTCCTAAATTTTCAGGGCAGGTCGATATCATATTTACAAGTTTAGAGGTCAAAACTTGACTATATTCAAGTATAGTGAGTAATGAAATACTTTTTTAAAAGTATACTGAGCAATTAAATGAGACTTAAACAATACAGTGAGCTATCAAAGACATCTTTGAAAGTACATCGAGCAATTAAAAACGTCTTTTTTTAAGTGACAATTTGGTGTGTGGTGTCAAGGCATCACATGTACATTTTGTTTGTCATGTTACCAATTACATTAGAGTTGGGTAATGAATATCATGTAAGCGAGTAATGTCCAATATATTATTTTGGACATTCTTTCATCGCTCGTGTTTTGAATTTTTTTATTTGTTGTTGTTTTTGTTGAAAGTATTTTTTATTGTTATTTTTTCAGTATAGAAAGAAAAAAAATAATCTGTTTTCTAGTTGAAAATACCTCCGAATTCTATTTCCCTTCCCAAATTCGTATTCCGTTCTCCCATTTTCTCGATCGCTACGACGCTACGTGCTCTTCATTCAACGCTTCGCTTCCTACGGGATTAGGTTTTTCTTCCTCATCTGTCTGGTGTGCGCGTGAATAAATATGTTTTCGTTTCTTATGGGAGTGTGTTTTTGAAATTTGGGGATAATGGCTTTAACATATGTGAATTCACGATTCCAATTAATTACTGAAGCGGTTGAATTAATTGACTTTGAAACCCTTAAAAATAGAACTTTTTGGGTTTAGGGATTTTACTGTTTCAATTAATCCCAGTATTGACGATTGGAGATAGTAAAATACACAATTGTCAATGCAATCTGCTTTTGTTTGGTACTTGGTTCGTGTCTTGTGCTCGTTAACAATCCTCTATTTTAATTTGGTTTTCTACGGACTTATTTCTGTACTTTTATAAGCTATGGTTTTTGATCTATAATCGGTGCAATGGTTGCACCATTCCTGCTGCCCCTATTTTAGTATATAGCTAGTGACCACAACCTTGATGAGGTGAATTATCTTGGCAAATACGCATTATAAGATATGAAGATGAAGGAAATGTTCAAATATATTGTCACGCATATCAAGCTGTATTTTAGAACTTGAAACCATATCAATCCCTGGTAGATAATATTTTTAGAGCATGTAAAAGCCATCTAGACAGCAAAATGCTTTATAGAATCCTCATGTTCTGTAATTCTATGATTGTTTTATAGTTATTTCTTTCCACTCTAAAAAATAATATTGTGACCTTAAATAAGTGTGAAAAACTCAATTGTATCTATGATTAGGCTGTTAAAAACTTATGCAGCATAAAATTGTGGATTTTGTTGATAATCAGGGGGGGTATAATATATCAATTTAGCCACTGTGAGCTACCTACAACATTAGTAATATAATTGATTGTGTGCAAAATTATTTATTTATAATAGCATTGATTGGCAGATCTGAACTCAATCTTGCAAGTATAAAAAACTTGTGAACTTTGAGATTTCTGAAGCTGAGTAGCTGTTAATTTTTCTTTTTAGATCATGTAAGTGCATTTATGTTAATGATGTCTTATATTTTAATATTTTTGGTGTTTTTTTCCCAGGGATAATTCTGTTGTAAAGTAACTGAATTTCGTTTTTATTACTTTATACCGAATTAAGGAGTTTTTACACATTGTTTCTCATGATCAATGGAATACCATGTCCAGTTAGATTTTTACTCGTGTTGATTAAATATAAGGGTAACTTTTGCTGGAATTGATGCAAATCTTGATGTACATGGATTTGCTCTTGAGGATTGTATCTTAGTTTTTTCGTATTTGTTTACTCCTGAAATGGTACTTTTGATGACACGTTATCACAAGTTCCAAATCTTTTTTTCAGGATCCTTGAAGGGGAGTCCAAAATGCTGCAAAATGTTCCACATCAGATTGTGCAATCTCCAGCCAGGCTAGGCCTGCCAAATCCCAATTCACCATCTCTTCAAAACCCAACACCTCCTAAATTCACCTCCCAAACCTCACCATCTCTCAATCCCCAACAATCCACAAATCAGTCAAGCACTACTCATGTATCCTCAACACTCCTTCCTCTCCTCCCACCTCTCCCTAGAGCTCAATCTCTTCTCTTCCGAATGGCATCTCTTGCCTCAAAACTTTTTGAAGTATCACCCAATAGATCTCATTGGCTCAGTGCCTTTCGAGGTTCCCTTCCTCCCTTTTTGTCTTCCCAAACCCAATCCTTGGCACCTACTCCACCAGGCTCATCTCCTTCATCCACCAAAGAAATCATTGCCCAGTTCACAGCTCTGCAAACTCAACTCTTTGAAGCTGTTGCTGAACTCCAAGAGATTCTTGATCTTCAAGATGCTAAACTGAAGCTCGCTCGCGAAATCCGGTCCAAAGATTCCACAATTCTTGCTTTTGCCAATAAACTTAAAGAGGCTGAGCGCGTTCTTGATATTCTTGTAGATGATTATTCTGATTATCGCCGCCCTAAACGATCAAAGGCGACGGAAAATGCAGAAGATTCTTCCACAACTACTGTGGCAACTCAGCTGAAGTTATCAGATATATTGTCCTATGCCCATAAGATAAGCTACACAACTTTTGCACCTCCAGAATTTGGTGCTGGACAGGCTCCTCTCCGGAGGGCACTTCCTCCTGCTCCACAAGACGAGCAGATGCGCGCATCACAGTTATATAACTTTGCCGATCTTGATGTTGGTTTATCTAAAACAGATGAAGGTAAAGAGAAAACAATTGAACCATTCATTGAAACCCCAACTGCACAGCCATCGGAAAGCAATCCATTGGCGAATCTTACAGCAATTCCTGGTTTGCTTCCTCCAAATATTGTGGTACCATCAGGATGGAAACCTGGGATGCCTGTGGAATTGCCTACTGATCTGCCAATTCTTCCTCCACCTGGGTGGAAGCCTGGTGATCCAGTCACATTGCCTCCGTTTGATTCCCTTGCGGTTCCACCAAGGGCAGAGGAGCAACAACCAAGACCTATCCCTCCTCCAGGCCTGACAAAGGTACCAGAGTCGATACAGGTCCGGCACGTGCAGCTTGACATTGAGGATGACAGTAGTGATTATAGCAGTGATGTAGCCAGCTCTGACAGTGAAGGTTGAAGCTTGGTTGGATCTCCTCAAAGTTATCGTCTCTTTCATGATGCATTACATGAGTTCACTTTTGTTCTTTGAACAAAATGAAACCATAACATGATATTACAGTTATTACTCTTGAATGTCATTTGCAAAATGTTCATTTTGTTTCTATAAGAAGTACCAGCAATATTGGATGTGAGGATATGTGTTTACAAGTATATATTCCTTTTCTGCCATCAGATTGATATTTCTATCTTGTTGACTTTTTAACATTATCATAAGAAAAGGAATAGAGTGCCATCAATAGACACTAAACGAACCTGAAATGTTATGATAAACGTTATCAATAATTCACAAGTCTTTATGATGATAAAAAATAAATGTATCTAAATGTTGGAATCGTTCTGCCAAGAAATGGACTGAATGTATTTTTTAGTTTCTTTTTTTGCGATTTAATTTAGCATTATCCTTTTATGTGTGTGCTGTTTATCATTGTTGTTTTCATGGTATGACTGCGGGGATGGAGTTGCCCCCTCTAAATTTTGAGCAGAAATACAATAATGAACTCAGTTTTCTCTCTTTGCGGGAGTTCAGAATAGAGGGGAAAATAACACACTACTATTATCTGACTATTATTTTCTGCTGACTTCAATCTCATTTTCTTTCTTCATAGATTTTTTCTTTGTGCTCACTCTCACTGACTGACTGTTAGGCACTCAGTTTTGTTCTAAAAAGCCTTATTTGCAGACCGTGTCATCTGTAGTTGTTGGAATATAGCCTCAGATTCTGCCAAAAAATGGTTTGATTTTGGAGTTGAAGTCAAGAAAAGAACTGTCCCACTTAACTATTTTCAGTTAATTCGTTTTTAACCTAATTGTTTAGGATATATCTCTGCTGCTTTCCCTTCTGTTATTTAATTGAACTAAGGACAGAGCTTGCTTGCTCTCTATTCTGACTTGTTAGAAACAATGTAACTGTTTTTGGTTGGAAACTACTAAATAGGTTTGGTATATAGTGTTACCTTGATTAAACTGCTGTTGGGTTTTGCAACTTTTGCTTGACGAGGGGTAGGTAACTTTTGCTTCTTTCTGAATTTGGAGTTTGAAGTTTGGATAGTTAGGTCTCATTTGTGAATGGTAAGCTTTCACCCTTTCTTTCTTGTGCTTTTGATTGATTTTCCTGTGCTTAGGCTACAAAGGCAATGAGAAAATCATTAAAAGTATAACTAATCTCTGTTATCTGGCACAAAAAGTGTAACACCACCAAAAAGAGTGACAGGAGGGAAACATTTCCAACTAATGGATACATTTTTTGATTGTCTCGGAGATCCAATCCAGGGAGGAATTTACAAAGAAGAAAAAGCAAATCGAAAATCAGGAGATATATGAACTCAAAGCACCACGGTCTCACTCAAACCAAGTTGGAACCGAGCCCCACAATCAAACAGGCAAAAGGAGCAATGGCTGCGGCAGTTGTCGTCATGGCTATCAAAGCTTGCAGCGATGGCTGTCACTTTTTCTCGATCTGTTATGATTTAATTGAAAGGTCTAGTCTACATTAAAAATATATAGAAATTAAAAAAAAATCTCAATCCACCGCAGTGTACCCTCACTTTTCTTGCTTGTATAATTTCATTATAATTATAGGTCTTTGAAAAATAACACACTATTGATGTGAGGGGACGTTATTTGCTTTAAATTTGTTGCCACTAGGTGGGACATTTTTATCCCAACAATTCAACTTTAGGCACGTTTGTTAATGTTGGTGTCATTTTCGATTAGATTGCAATTAATTTTGGATGTAAAAATATAGTCAAATTAAATAATGTTATTTGGAGTTGTTCACGCAGTCGTCTTACGTTGTATACATGTGACGATTCATGATTTGATGCATGGAATAATAAAAAATTATAACATTAATGCATCAAATTGTTAATTGTTACACGTATGTCACGTGGAGCGACTATAATAGTGAACGATTGATCAGATTTCGAGATTAACAGAGTTGGTTAGAGAAAAATATTAGTTTGTTTTCAGGTTATTCCCTAGCCAAAACTGAAAAACAAAGCCCACGCCAGTATCGGCGCGTGTATTATCAACTCCACGCGTCAGGTGGAGGAGTCCTCCAACCGGGGTCCAAAACCTAAAGAAGCGTCACCTGTCCAATCAATTTCTCTTTTCACTATTTCGTCACCCTTTCATGATTAGGGTCCTGTCACCTCAATTATCAATGTGACACAGCAACCTCCGGTTACGCTTCGCCTGTTCCTCACGCGCCACCTTGTATCAATTCAATTGCACAGTGAACACTTCTACTCTCTCCTTCGTTGACAGTAGGACATTTCAAATGTTTCGCGTTCTATATTCTGTTTTCTCTCTAATTCTGTTTTTTCTTTTCTTTTACTGTACACAGCAACAATGTGAAGTTCAGTTATATACATACATATAAATCTATAGATACAATCTTACACTCTAACTATGTGTACGTATATATATACTCAGACACCTATTCTTTGCTTCTTTACCATTCTTTTCCCCATCTCTCTCTCTCTCTCTCTCTCTCTCTCTCTCTCTCTCTCTCTCT
>CAIGRB010087943.1:21366-57699 GCA_903798255.1 Fraxinus quadrangulata | reverse complement strand
AATAATTCACGACAGTAATTTTTCCAATTGACGGGTGAATTTACAAAACTAATTGCATACTAGAAGTAGGTCTTTTTGAATGGAAGTCATCTATAAAATCAACTTATAAGAAAAATCGAAAGTTAATGAGAAACATTGGAGAATGCTGCCTCCTATCATCCATCTATGATGGATTGAATTAATTACTTGAAGAACAAAAACATTCTGCTTATATATATAAATATTCATCATTTGGTAGATCCATTGGCTTTCTCACATTTGGACCACAAAACCAACAGTTTCAGGGTCATGTCATATCACCCCACCCCCACCACCCTCTCTCTATTCTCCCCCGTGACCAACGTTACTCTCAATTGTCAACCATTTCTGTACGATATCTATCAGTCCCATGTCCAGATCTATCTCTTCTTTCTTGTTTAGCTATGCATAACTGAACTTCTTGTTGTCCGTGTGTGTGTGTTTTAAGAGATAGAGGCCATGACAAGATCCAGTACTAGTACTATTTAGTCTTTACTGTACTTGACTAGCTTCTTTCTTGTTCAGAATGGATAATTAAACTTCTTGTTATATGTCTGTGTAGTGAGAGAGAAAGATTGATATATAGAGAGGGAGAGAGCAGAGGGCTATGAAAATGAAGTCTTCTACTGCAATGATGGCATTGTTTTCAGTTTTTATGATTGCAGGGTGTTTAGGTGAAGATACCCTTCAACTCAATGATGATGTATTAGGCCTCATTGTGTTCAAATCAGCCATTGATGACCCTTTTATGCATTTGAATTCTTGGAATGGAGATGACACTTCTCCCTGTGCATGGAACTATATAACTTGCAACCAGCCAAATAGTCGAGTTACAGAAATTTTACTTAATGGCTTGAGCTTATCAGGAAAAATTGGGAGAGGCCTCGAAAAATTGCAGTTTTTAAAGGTATTATCTTTATCTGGTAATAATCTTACTGGCAGCATAAATCCAGAATTGGCTCTAATAAATGGCCTTGAAAGGCTTAATCTTAGCCAAAATAGCCTTTCAGGTAATATGCCAAATTCTTTTGCTAACATGAGTTCGATTCAGTTTCTTGATCTGTCAATGAATTCATTATCAGGGCCTGTTCCTGATAATTTGTTCGAAAACTTTTTATCACTTCGTTTTCTTTCTTTATCTGGAAATCTTCTTGAAGGGCCTATTCCAAGTACTCTTACTAAATGTACAAATCTGAATCATCTTAATCTTTCCAACAATCATTTCTCTGGTAACCCGAATTTTTCTCCTGGAATTTGGTCATTAACAAGGCTCCGAACACTGGATCTTTCAACGAATCAACTGTCGGGACCTGTACCTGATGGTATTGAAGTTCTGCATTACCTGAAAGAGCTGTTTTTACATGGAAATCACTTTACTGGATCTTTACCTGCTGATATTGGTTTATGTCCACATTTGAGTAGGTTAGATTTCAGCAATAATAGATTTTCCGGAGAAATTCCAGGGTCACTGCAAAGGCTAAAGGTTCTTAACTTTCTGAGTTTATCCAACAACTTGTTTACTGGAGATTTTCCTTCATGGATCAGTAACATGAACATACTGGAATACATTGATTTTTCTAAAAATGCTTTTGTGGGATCATTGCCAATGTCAATGGGAGACATTAAATCATTAAAGTTTCTTAGTTTGTCTAACAACAAATTAACTGGAAACATTCCCAAATCCCTGGTTTACTGTTCCGGTCTATCCATTATCCGCTTGACGGGAAATTCATTCAACGGTAGCATCCCTGAGGGATTGTTCGATATGGGATTGAAAGAAATGGATTTTTCTAGAAATCAGATTACTGGTTCAATTCCTCCAGCTTCTAGCAGACTGATTGAGTCCCTCCAGGTGTTGGATCTATCAGGGAACAACCTGACAGGTGAAATTCCAGCAGAAATGGGACTATTTTCCAGGCTGAGTTACTTGAATTTGTCAGGGAATTATTTGGAATCCAGGATGCCACCAGAATTTGGATATTTGCAGAATCTCACTGTGTTAGATCTTCGAAACAGCGCTTTGGTTGGGTCAATTCCAGGCGATATATGCGATTCTGGCAGCTTGGCAATCCTCCAGCTTGATGGAAATCTTTTGACAGGTCCAATTCCTAGAGAAATTGGAAACTGTTCATCACTTAACTTGCTGTAAGTTTTCAGTTTTTACTATTTAATGTTTTTCTGACTTTGCATCGTCCTAATGAACACAACAGAGTGACGAAAAGGATACCCCAAATATAGGAACCATGCTTAGTTTCTTCTTGTTGTTCATCTGTGTTTGTCTTAATTTTGGCCATGAATGCAATGTAAGAGTAATTTTCTCTGCAGGAGCCTATCCCATAACAATCTAAGTGGCTCCATTCCGAAATCGGTCTCATTGCTGAAGAAGCTTGAGATTCTGAAGCTGGAGGTGAACCGATTGAGTGGAGAGATACCCCAAGAGCTTGGAAAGCTGGAAAATCTTCTTATTGTGAATATATCGCATAACAGGCTCGTAGGCCGGTTGCCTGCAGGAAGCATTTTTCCAAACTTGGACGAGAGTGCAATCGAGGGAAATTTGGGTATTTGCTCACCGTTGTTGAAGGGACCATGTAAACTGGATGTCCAAAAGCCTTTAGTTCTTGATCCCTATGCCTATGGCAATCAAACAGGTGATCAAAACCGAAGAAATGGACACTCGAGAAGCTCGACCGCTGGATTTACACATCATAGATTCCTCAGCGTTTCAGCCATTGTTGCCATATCAGCATCAGTGGTGATTGTTCTTGGAGTGATTTTGATAAGCTTACTAAACGCTTCTGCTCGGAGGAGGATTGCGTTTGTTGACAACGCTTTGGAAAGTATGTGCTCGAGTTCCACTAGGTCAGGAAGCCTGGCTGCGGGCAAGCTTATTCTGTTTGACACAAAATCTTCCCCTGATCGGATCAGTACTAGTCTTGATTCCATACTAAATAAGGCATCAGAAATTGGAAGCGGAGTGTTTGGAACCGTGTACAAGGCCTCATTGGGAGGCGATGAACGAAGAATCGTGGCAATCAAGAAGCTGGAAACAGCCAACACTCTTCAGTATCAAGAAGAATTTGATCGTGAGGTTAGGGGTTTAGGCAAAGTAAGGCATCCCAATTTGATTCCCATCAGAGGATACTACTGGACTCCTCAAATGCAGCTGCTCGTATCAGACTTTGCCTTCGAAGGGAGCTTACAGTCCCGACTCCACGAGCGCCCGCCTATGACTCCACCTCTTTCATGGTCCATCAGGTTCAAAATCGTGTTAGGCACAGCAAAAGGACTAGCACACTTGCATCATTCCTTCCGACCCCCTATCGTACACTACAATGTAAAGCCAAGCAACATTCTCCTCGACGAGAATCTGAATCCAAAAATATCAGATTTCGGATTGGCAAGGCTACTATCCAAGCTCGACAAATACGTTCTCAGTAACAGGTTTCAAAGTGCACCAGGCTATGTGGCACCAGAATTAGCCTGCCAGAGTTTGAGGGTCAACGAAAAATGCGATGTATATGGATTTGGGGTGCTGATCCTCGAATTGGTGACAGGTCGAAGGCCGGTCGAGTATGGCAAAGATAACGTTGTGATACTAGCCGATCATGTGAGGGCATTACTTGAACAGGGAAATGCACTAGATTGTGTGGATCCAAACATGGGAAATTACCCGGAAGACGAGGTTCTGCCTGTTCTCAAATTGGCATTGGTTTGCACTTCTCAGATACCTTCCAGCAGGCCATCCATGGCAGAAGTAGTGCAAATACTGCAGGTTATCAGTACTCCAGTTCCACAGAGATTGGAAGGATTCTAATTACAAGTGTTATGTTACGTTTTTAATATAGCTTTCTGTGTTTTGATGTGTATTGACAATTGATGAGGCTTTCTCCTTGACAATTATACTTCTGCCCATTGTATTATTTCTAAAACTTTTGCTTCAAATTGTTCAACTACCTTGTCCAAAAGTTTAAGTGGTTAAAGAATGATGCAATCAGCATTGAGTTAGACACCACGGGGTTGTGGGCCATACTATTTTCCAAAATAGAAATTATGGAAGTCTTGATCGGTAGTCACATTTGATCGAATGACCTTACTTTTTTCAAGCACTTATGAACGCTTCTCATGGCAAAGCCCATAAATCCTCCAGTGTATCTTCTTGCAAATCCTACCTCAAAAGTTTTATTGATCTGTAATGGGGAATAGTTCTTTGCTGATTTATGACATTCAAATTGGATAAATTTTGGTTTCTCGTATCCTTCATTATAGTTCTACAATTTAGAGCACTCATTTCAATTTAATGCCTTTAAATTTCATATTCGAAGTTGCAATCAAATTTATCGATCAAAAAGAATGATACTGACTTGAGCCATTTTCTCTATCCCTTCTTAGAGAATTTTAAAAATTTCGAAATCTCAATTACTTAAAAGAGAGAAAAAAATGTAGATCTTTCAAAAATTAATCACTTTTCATTCACAAAATCTTGCATTTCTACTAACATTTATTCAGTAGCTGAAGAAAACACTATTAATAGATGAACAATGGATTAAAATAAGAAGAATGTAAAGCATTTCTCTCTATGTTAATACCAAACAAACGAAATAATATTTCAGGCACGAAAAACCTCTTTCAATGGTTAGGAGAATTGGACTTGGAAGCAACAAAATCTGTCTCTTTGCGAAATTTGTGCTAGAGGGATCCAGCTCAGAGGCCATATTTTGTCGATAGAAAAGCTTCTGCACAACATATAAACTAATCAGTACAAGAGTAGGGAGACGTAGTAGCATATGATGGCATGAGGCAATAGATTGAAACGACGACTAACTAAATGCTCTGCTTCGAGAGAAGTAAGTTTTGCTAGAAAAAAAAAAAGTAACTTTGAGAATCATAATTGACAAAATACGTAACTTATAAGCTCAACCAGATGGTCTAAACCTTTTTCTCATAAATTCGAGATCTATATTAATCCTATTTCTCCCCCCTCCTTTCCGTTCATTCTAAATCTAATGGGAGATCTAAAGATTGATGGGGAGTTCTGGTCTACCTCTCCCTCTTCTATCAATCTACCAGGATCGTGCTGCTCTTGTGATCAGAGCCTCTTTAGGTCCATGCAAAATATGTCCAACCACCCAAGTTGTCATTCACTAAATTTATTCTCAATCGAAAGCCACAAACAGTTGTTGGCAAAACAATGAAATAAAATACTTCTCTGTATCTACACTTCGTAATACTTCAGATACACCAGGAATGCAACTCTCCCTAAGGTACTTCAATAGTAGAGAAAATTTGCTGAAATTATTTCTGTATCTACAGTTCGCTAATACCTTGTATAAAAGATTCAAGTATTTATATGTTTATCGTAAGCTCCACCTCTACAGTTCAATTACTCATCTTTACGTTGCAATCTACAACAAAGATTTCTACTCACAAATGTTGCATTAGTTCACAGGGAATATCAATAGTTCTTGATGGCCGACTATTAATACCAATCACCAAATTCATCCAGAATGCAGTAAACTCTCAACGAAAGAAACTTGCAATTACATAGAAATAATAGCAACTTAATTCACTTCAATTACTTGTGATATTAGTTTAAATGAAAGATGCAAAGTCAAAGGGGATAGAGAAATTGATTGCAAGCATATAATGGCCCGACCTATAAATTAACAAGACACTGAAACTAACAAAAAAGGAAGGACCAAGAATGATTCGACGACTTGCTAAATGCTAACCTCTCACTCTCCTCGCCAGCCTATCAATTCACTGATGGGTGCATATATCTTTGCTACTCGTTCTTCGGCTTCGGTGTCATTCACTACACCTCTACATCTTGGGTTGCCACAGTAACAAGCAAGATGTTCATCAATTGAGAAAAACCTGTAGTGTAAACAACAGAAGGTTAGCTCTTGAAGACAAAGATGAGAGTGCAGTATAACTAGGTGGCAAACCTGTAATCATATGTTAGTTCTTCCCACTGTCTAATATCTCTTTTGGCAAATATAATAATATGCTCATCACCATTTACACTTATGACCCTCGAGTAGCAATTTGGCTGCAAACAGAACAGAAAATGTAAACGTCCCATGATGAAAGAAAACAACATAGTCAATTTAAAGCAAAAAACTGGGAAAAATAGCAGTGGCGTAGGGTGCTTGTAAAACAAGGACTGAGTGGCGAAAGTAATCACTGTCCACCCATTATCACGTCTTTGAGAATTGACATTATGGTACTAGGAATTTTAAGGATGTTTGTTCATATAAATAAATTCTCCAGAGCAGCAAAAGCCTCCCATAGACAACATATTTCCATCTCAATCACAAATCTTCAGCTACAAATCAAACTAAATGATGCAGCAAAGTATAGGGAACACGGGAATATAGAGAAGAAGATGGAGAAAGAGAAAAAGAAGGAAAGAAATAGAAAGGGAAGAAGAGAATCTGGGAGAGGAAATTTCAATAATTTCTGAATTAAACTAAATAACTCGTTTCAATGAAAAAAAGAATAGCGCTTATTATCTAAAGCATGGTAGGAAATCTTTTTTACAAAGAAAGGACATTAATTTAACAGTAGTAAAACGTCACTGGATGATGCATACTTCACATGAGTGGTTAATCAAATGTGCTATACTTCCCGCCCTTGTGGCATCAATAACACGTTCTTCATCAATTCGGAACATATAAGTTCCAGCACCCTGCACCATAGAAAAAATGTCAAATGATTTCACATATAGCCCTCTTCATCCATGAAGTCAGCACATCTTCATCAAAAATTACAGGACACTCATGCAGGTTAATCTGAAAACTAAAAGGCTACTAAAATGCCAAAAGCTAAAAAAACCAATCAGAGTATCCACGTCAACATAATGAAATATGCAACAAAAAAAGGACTCAACTGCCCTTTAATATTGTAGAATGGAGACATGCAAGTCATGAAATCATGTCATCCTCATGAAAATATCAACTGTTTGGACGTACTCGTAGAGATCCTCACAAAAAGCTTTTATAGCAAGAGTGTTTAGATCAAGAAACCATACTATTCAATAGATACACACGTCTGCAATAATCAGAGGACCAATAATGCCTGCCTGAAGGATACGAGGAGCCTTATTGGTGCAGTATAGCTACATTGGAGCACTTTCTTTAGCAATCAGTCATTGTCCATCTAACTAAACATACAAGGTTCCAGGAATGCCAAATGCAAAATGTGAATACAAAAGGGTGACCATCAAACAATACAAAGTGCTTACCACTAATGAATTGTATATCAAGTGTTCTCTCCTGTCAGCTACTGGAGGTCGAATAAGTTCACCAGTATATTCAATCACCTTTAGTGCAATAAACATAAAAAAATTTAAGTGATTGCGTCGAAAAGTTGTATCAAATATATGGTGATAAAATCTATTTACCATGTCTCCAGCTCTATGTGGACATTTAGCAAAGACGCCAAAACCATGTATACCAGACTTACCTGAACTCAACAACATTCTCAAAGGTTAACAACAATTGATATAAAATGACAAACCTTTAAGGACAAACCAGACACAGTTTGAAAAGAGAGATACGATCCATTGATAACATGAAAAAAAAAAATCCAAATCAAATGCATGGAATTAAAACTTAAAAACGTTCTTCTTTGGCGACATATTGCCATTAATGATGTCCTCTATTCACAGAGAGAGACAAAGGGTTATATGAAGCCAGGTCGATAGAAAATATTTTTGAAGCCCCTCTATGAACGTTAATGCATCAAAATAACATGATTATCTGCCATCATATATAAGTCTTGAAAAGAAATGCAGAAAAGCATATAACTAGACTTTCTCACAGAAATAAAGAGTAAAGAGTGAAACCTAGAGCACAAAGATATACACACAAATCGATCAAGGAAAATAAAGAATGTGCAAATGAAAAACTGATAGATCAAAGATATTATATGGCACCAGGGACAGATCAATTCAAAGAATGATGCACTGTTGAATTTCAATATGATGATAAGGAAACTACAGTAACGAGAATAAAGATTGCAGAGACATTGTGAAAAGATGTACAGGCAAGCAGAAAATAGAATGACAGTTTCCAACATTTGTGATTATAGCTAGATCGACGAAAATAGAGCAGCAATAACCAAAAGAACAAAACAGCCAATTAAACATGTAATCAAAAATGTTTAATCATGAGTAATCAGAACAACTTGACCATGAGACACAACTAGATGGTGTGCAAATCCGTGGTACAAATGGTGGTAAAACAGAAAGCAGTCAATTGGGAACCAAGGAAGACTGGGATGAGTAAACTACCGGGGGTGGATTTTTATCCATTGAGAAGCTAACAAGGACATGATGCAAACTGTACCATGCAGGGGAACATTGCAAAAGCAGAAAATTGTTTGTCATGAGTCGTGTATTACATAAAAGCATCCGACAGGGAATTTTAAGGCTGCTGTCAAGTTGGAGAAAATTATGCTTTGACATCAACTGCTCTTTCACTTCATTCAATTTTACAAAATAATTAGATAATTTCTCCATCTCTCCAACTAAAAATATGATAAAAGAAATAGAAGCATTACAGCAACACCAGATTAAAACCAAAAAAAAAAAAAAAACCATAGATATATGCAGAAAAATTTACCAAATGCCAGCCTCTTTTTAAAGGTCTCCCTCATGTATTTGTACTTCTCAGCCATTGAAAGAAAATTTCTAGATGGATCGAGTTGAGAAGTTTTTAGCTTCTGAAGGTCAGTAGAATATTTAGAACCAACAAGTGCACTAGTTGATATTTTGTTCCCCAAGGACATATGGGGGCTGTAGCCACCAACCAAGTATGGTTTGTTCTCCACATACAGGCGCTTTGATGAAGCTGCAGCAAGGACTTCAGGTTCCTTTCTCCCTCGCCTTCCGAAACAATTATAAGGCTCTATCCACAATGACAAACAGAAATCATATATCCATTATGACAGAAAAATGTACTATGATTTATAGTCGAAGTCATGCAAAAAAGGCCCAAAGCTGCAATCAAGGCATCTGCACCTTAAATGCAAACAGTCAAATTCCAGCAAAAGTAACAAGAAATGGAAAAGCTTAAAAGAAAAAGGAAAGAAACCTCAAGAATAACCAAATGGACTGCCTCTAATACTTGTAACACTTGTAGAATTTAAGATACATAACCTCTTCCATTACATTGAAACAGAGTCAATAAAAAGTTCTATTGCATTTTAACCTCTTCCATTACATTGAAACAGAGTCAATAAAAAGTTCTATTGCATTTTATTGAGAACCTATAGTGTCCATGTATTTCTAAAGAACACAAAATTCACAAGGAAAACATGAAATTCCATCTAACATTTCCTGAAACGGGTATATTTGTGTCAGAACACTACAACATTGGTGGTTGATGGTGAAGTATACTCGAAACCACTTAGAGTTTGCACTTTCTTGAGAACCTAAAAAACCCTCTTATCTTAAAGAACAAAACACTCGTCTGGAAGGGTAAAAAAAGAAAATCCCACGTACTATTTCTTGGAACAGGTGAAAGTAAGTTACAATATTAAATATGATGACTGGTGAGCCAATGAGTAAATAAAATCTGAAACACCAACAGAGAAGCAAGCAATCAGAAGAAAAATTAAAGCCAGATTAGGCATTCATTACCACTTCGAACATGAATTGATGCTTAACAAAGTATGGCACATGTTGAACATGCACACTTTTGACCGACTGAATATCTAGGCTATCAATTTATCAGATAATTTTCTTTCACTGAAGATTGATGGCCTGGGACTACCAAGAGTTAGTTTTTAGGAGTTCAACCACCATGGAAACCAATTTCTATCTCCTTTTTTGAAACTATAGTAATGAATTCAGAATCACATACGAAGCCAACTTCAAGTTGCTATCCCAAAAGCATTTTAGCATAGCCTTGAAAAAGAATTAAGCGGTAGCTCTAGAGCTTATATTGCCTCAAAACTTGATTAAGGCTCAAGTTGCTATCACCTTAGCTTTTTATAATAGCCTAGCAAGAAAACCAGGCAGTATAGCAAGTGAACTTTTTTGGCTTCAAACCTTAATAGTTACAGCAGTACTAGGAATTACATGTAAAAGAATTCCAAAGAAATAGATAGAGTGACACTTCTTCAAATGAGTTAAATTATTGCAAAGCATGATAAACTAAAATCAAACAACTCAATAAGAATCTGTATTCAATCAATATTCTCTGTTCTCATTAAGTAGGAGATTCATAACTTTACTAAGCTCTTATGAACTCTTGAGATCTTCCTCTCTCTTTCTTCCTTTGCTTTCAACATTTTCTTACATCCCCCTTCTAGTTTCTTTAATATCTTCTCACCAGTTTCCTAGCTTTTTCCTCAATTAAATTTAAATTAACCCCTAGCAGAATAAAGTAGAATGAAAAAGTTGTCCATACACCAATTATGAAATTGAACTGCCACCCTTACAAGCATTGATATATTTATAAATGTACTCGAGAATATTATTGTAATGGGAAACATGAACTTGATGGTGTACCAGTACGAGCACAGCCTGTAGGATTTAATGGAGGAGTGTAGTCTGCATGTTCACAGGCTTTTTGACCAAACCGCTCATTAGAAGACAAACGTTTTTTGGATGCAGGCCTATGTCTCCTGCAGAAGGAAAGTAGCTGAATGCATTGATCCTCCTCATCCTCATCAAAAGGAATCAAATGAAGTCTATCCTCATCCGCAGGCTATACAGAACAGGGAGTAGAAGAAAATGTAAGGAAAAAGAAAATACTTGGCAGTTAATAACTAACAAAACAAATAAATATTGCAAAAATATAATGATAATGCTCGTATAGAATGGAATTATCCAACTAGACATACGATTCAGTGAATACAAGAGAATTTGATACCTCAAGGCAAAAGCCAGCAGCACGTGCACAAAGAGGATGATAAGCTACACGACAATTACTGTTCGAGCACTGTAAAATGGCAATAGTGAGTGATATTGGCAACAAGCAACAATAACAAAAACAAAAAGGTACTTTTACATCAAAAAATCGAGTGATATAGTGTATGCATATGAATGAATCAAACTATGTACAACATTGCTTCATATCCAATGACCAAACTAATTGCCCCCATTATCTCTTGAACAGAGCCAAATTTGTCCACCTAAAATGAAAATGTACGGCATAAGGAAAGAAAAGATGTTCTTATTATTAAGAAGAATTAACCTAACAGACAAATGTTGCCTCCAACTTCCAAGGCTCTATTTGTTTAAGAAATAATAGGTCAAATTCAAAAGCAAAAATTTCCAACAAATGGTGGACTGAACACAAGTATTTGTGTGATCATGATGATTTGTTGAAGAAATTATAGGTCAAAAGCAACATTTCCAATAAATGGAGGACTGAACACAAGTATGTGTGTGGTCACGATGATTCAGATTAGGTTTAGACTATCCAGGAATCATATCACGAAGCGAGTTTCACAAATGTCCGTTGAATGTCAACAACTTGGAGTCGTATCAAACAAAAAGACTAGGGAAGAATCTGTAGCAACTCTTATAGCTAGGAAAAAGAATTAAATAAGGGAAAATAGCAGCATTAGTCCCCAACCTAGTTGCTTAGTAGCAAAGTAGTCCACATTTTATTTATGTTGGCATTCACGTCCTCAATTTATTATTTTTGTAGCACCGCACCCTAATTCACTGAATCCATCCAAACAGCCATCAAATTCGCAGGTGGGATTCACATGCTATATTTATTGAGGGTCAAAATTGTCAAAACACTATAAAATCTTCTTCGGAAACATTATTAGCGCAAATTTAGGCCAAGTCCCTGCCATACAGGCTGCATTATGTGCAGGAGAGGGGGGATGGGGGCAGGTGGGGAGGGGATTAAGGTTGTGGAGGTTTGGAGGGATAAGGGCAGCTGGTGAGGATGAGGAGTTTGGGAAAGATGCAATTGTTTTTTTTTTTCTTTTTCTCTTTGTTTTCTATTTAGCTTTTTCCATTTTTTGTTAATTAAAACTTAAAAGTAAGGGTAGAATTGTAACTTCAAGTCAACAGGCAGTTCAGTCCAATAAGGACTGAGGTGCTATAGAAATAATAGGTTGGGTTTGCATGTGCCAAAAACAAATAGAATGAGGGCATATTTGCTACTAAGTGAATAGGTTGGTGACCAATGCAGCTATTTTCCCATAAAAATATATTGTAGTCTGGAACAAAGGGAGTATCTTTTTCCATCAAAACTCTTAAGCACAGACGCGGTCATCAATATATGAACATTTTTTTATGCCATAACTCAAAAGATGTGAAATAAGTATGAAGTAGCAGACAATAAATGAACAGACAGAAATAACAATGAAAAACTGACCTGAATACATGCTCCATAAGAAACGCCACAGATGCTGCACAACAGCTTCCAGCGGTCCTTAATAATCCAAGAGAGAAAAGGAAACAATCACAATATCTCCAATGTGCATGTTGATGCATATTTTAATTGAAATAATCTAATTATACTACAAAAAATAAGTTAATCCTATTAAAAAGCGAGGCACATACAGTAACAATTCAAGCAATACTTAAGGCATCGATAAAATAACTTGCAAACAGAAAACCTTTCAAAACAATGACATACGAAATACTATAAGAAGAGAAGATACCTTATTTATTCTACTTATTCCATCAATGGGTTCCATCTTCTTAATATCTGATAAGCAAGTTTCTGCAACAAAACTAATTATGTCAACAAGTCAGAATAATTTAAAGCAAATAGTCACAAAATCAGAATAAAACCTGGTATCCATATGGCACAAGCGAGATGAGCCCAACGACCGTCAGTGGTAGGTTTCATAGCGCCTCCTAAAAGATCATACACACTATCAAATATGGTTTTTGATGATCATATACAGTTAATATCTCAAATATACATTCAAAGGAAGTTTTAAGATCCAAAAAGTGAAAGTGAAGATGTGAAGTACCTATAAGGGGACACAGGCAGCATGGAGGGACGTCAGTAGCCCCTGGACTACATAAGTTGCACAACCAAAGAACACCACCATTAGGCTCTGGTTCCCCATAGCATCTTGCATGAACCTGAATAAATGTTAACAAGTGTATCACAAAAAAAGCAGAAAAAGAGAAGGAGAGGACAAAAAAGAAAAAAAAATGATAATATGAAACCTCAAAGGAAATTGAATACACCAGGACAGGGACTATCATAATAAAACAGCAGTCCTGAATATATCTATATTTTAAGAGACAGTACAGCCTTGAGATCCCATGGGAAGCTATTTCCACTGGAATTCTAGACAAAAGCAATAATTGTTAAAACGTCAACTAGACATTTGATCACAATTTTTTATATTTAAAAATGAGAAAATTTAATTTTTTTCCCTAGATTTCAATGGTTTTTGGACGTGTATTATTGCAGTACGAATCTTTCCATAACTATAAACAAGAGATCATACTGATAATTAGTTTAACTCCAATAATATGATTAAAATACGCCAGAAGACCATAGTCCACCATTGGGTGGGCTTTAGCTTCACAGACCAGTTAAGTGGAATTAAGCAAGTAATTTGAACAATAAGAATGTGGCACCGCCAACGCGAAGCAACAGAACATTCAATGATCTCAATTCAAAGTTCAGAAAAACAGTAACTTCATGCTGTTACAAACACTCGAAACAGGAAACTCCCTAAAAGCTTGGTGCCAAAATTGTAATTACAGTGTAATGGACAATGGCAAAGCTCTTTAGAACCCAATTCCTTGCCTATGAATAGGTCCTATTTGCTGTACGGATGCATCCTATCACAGCAAAAAATCAATTCTTTTTACAAACAGAGGAGAATACTAACAAGAAAGAGAATGCAGACTAACCATCATTCTGCATTTATCACACTGCAGAAACAAATTATTCTCATACTCCTGAGACAAAGAATCAACATTAGAAGAACCCAACCTATTGGAATTCAGATATGCTAGATAACTGAGAAAAATGACAAATAAGGCCATTCAATATCTTTCAAAACAAGTTAGTGGTATTTTTTCTGTTAAGAGTTGGAATTATATATAGAAAGCAGCTTTACCTCATCCATATGACAAACATTGCACTTGTCAAGGTCCTTCCATTCTACATGAACAGGCCTGTAAGTAGAAGGCAAGCCTTTGTGTCGTTTAGAAGAAGACTGGGAGGATTCAGAAAAAAGTCTGCCATTTGATAATTCCTGTCAATACCAAAATCATTAATAGTAAGAAAAGCATCAGAGATGATCAGTACATAGAGAATCTTATAACTCTGAAAGACTTGAATGGCCATCTCTCATAATGGGAAAGCACTGGAAACAAAAAATCATACTGTATCCTTTACCAAGCACTAACTGGATTAGAAATCAAGGATCATACATCCAAAAGCTGTCTTGAACCATGTGGCTCGCACGCCAGGAAATCACAAAAATTAAAATTCCGTAATGGATATATCGCGTATATTGGAAAACTAGCATATGACAAAAAAAAGTGTCAAACAAAACCTTCAGCATTAAAATTTGAAAAAAAGGAAAAAATGCATTGGGGTTCCCCAGCGTATTAGCAATATAACACGTTAGTACCCAATATCTTTGTGAAAGTTAGGAAAAATTGGAAAAGGAAAAGAAAAATTTCTCCCCTCATCCACTCCTGAATGGGCGCCCTAATAGTTCATCCCCCTCCTCACAAGGGTTACGACAAGATCCTATATCGCCATCCCTCTTCATCATTGCTGCAGATTACTACTCTCGCCTACTCAAGCAGCGGCTCCAGACTTTCCCTATTATGGGTTATAGGCATAGAGGTAGTAATCATGTATCATATCTTTCTTTTGTGATGACATGATCATATTCGCTACTGGCCATAAGCAATCCATCCGGAGGTTACTAGAATGTTTGGAGCATTATGAGGACATTTCTTATCAGTTGGTAAATAGAGACAAAGAGTGAATTTATACTTCCTCAAAAGGTCTCCATTAGCCAAATCAGGAGATTGGAGGAGCTGACTGGCTTCAAGCACCAACAGCGGCCATTTACATATTTGGGGGTTCCCTTATATAAGGGGGCTAAACGGACTTTCTTATATGATGACCTTATTCGGATGGTCAGGAATAGAATGTCATGTTGGGCTCCATGTCTATTATCTTATAGAGGCCAGATTACACTGTTGAAGTCCGTTCTTTCCTCTATACCACTTTATCTACTTCAAATTATGCAGCCTCCCAAGGCTGTGTGGAAGTTGTTGAGTATAATTGCGGGATTCCTTTTGACTCCAGGGATCTGACGAGTAGGTTACACTGGAGGAGATAGAAGGTGCTTTGACTTCCAACTGATGAGTAGGCTTCAAGAGATTGCAAGACATTAATCACGGAGATCGTTATGGGCTCACTCCTTATTGGAGCAGTAGTCCCATATTCAGCTTCACCTGTTTGGAGGAGGTTGAAGCTGGTAGGACCAAAGGCTGAGTTACACATTGCGTGGCATCTTGATGCAAAACATATATTCTTCTAGCATGATTGTTGGACAGACGAGGGAACTTTGACGTCCTTATTCCCACACATTTGAGAAGGAGCGGAATTTTTATGATGACGTAGGATGGGATATTGGAAGACTATTATAAGCTCTGCCACCATCTATGGTTGAGATGATTGGGGCTATACATCTATGTGTAGAAGTCCAAAATCTATTAATTTGGATGGATACACCCAATGGTAGTTTTACTACCAAGTCAGTTTGGCAGCTAGTTTGTTCTAGTCGACAGTCCCAAAATTCATATTGACTGATGTGGAGCTCCGTCATACCTACTATAATTTCCTTCTACTAGAGATTGTAACAGGATTTGATACCGATCGATGTGGTCATTCAAAGGAGGATCGATTGTCAGATGGCCTCCCATTGTCAGTGTTGTTCCGAGATCGAGACTATTGCACACATTTTCAAGGGCAGCACAACTTCTAATCAGGTATATCATCATTTTGGGAATATTTTTCAGGTACCTATGAGTTCATGAGAAGGAGTTAGACAACAGTTCCAGAGATAGAGATATTCGGGCAATTATTTTCGAAATGGGTACATTCACATTATCACTCCTTTATTGATATTTTAGTTCTTATGGATTGAGAGAAATTATGCAAAGCATAGGGAGATACGCATTGAGCCTAGGTGGATCATTTAGAGAGTCCACCGCATGATTTTACTTCTCCACGAGTCGTTTATTCCGACATATTCATTGCATGGGGGCTTTTAACTATCGCCCCCACCTTTTTGTATTTCTTTGACTCTTCCTCCTTAACACCCCCTATTTTAGTTCATTGACATACTCCACCGATAGGATCCTACAAGACCAACACCGATTGATGCATTAAGGATGGTTTTACTAGCAATGGGGGTATTATTCAAGACCATAATGGTTTAGGGCTTTCTCGTCATCATATAGAGGGTGCCTTATTTTGGAGGCTGAGTTACGTGATGGAATTTTACTTGCTAGCCGGCTTGGATTATCTAGCATATGGATGAAAGATGACTCGTATGTATCCGTCTACTGCATCATTAGGAATGGAGGACAATGGGAGATTCAAATCATCCTCAGATCGAACACCTTCTTTCTTTTGACCGTGATAGTGTTTTCCACATGTACCTTGAGGGGAATAAGGTTGTTGATTCACTTGCATTCGATGGTTGGAACCACCCTTATAATAAGATGTATGAACCACTTGACCCACCAAGACGACTTTGTGCTCTTGTTCAGACTAACAGATATGGACTTCCTAGCATTAGATGACGTTAGTTTACTTTTCATTTCCATTCTTTGTATAGAAAGTAGTACTTCCCCATTTATTTCATTACCTTATATGTTGGATTGTTTTCCTTTTAAAAAGTCAGGTTTATGCCGCCTTCCTCTTGTTCTCGTGAGTTTGATTTATATAAGGTCGGGGAATCCTAACCTCTATCAATCTTCTTTGGTGGATTCTGAAAACTTACTAAGGTAATGGTGATGCTTTGTTTAGAAAAAAATGGTATCCATCCCAGGCAGAGGGTCGGGAGGAAGAAAATAAACCTGAGGAAGGTGAGGTTTCAAGGGGAATGGTAAGGGGTTAGGTTGGGTTGCAAGAGGAGGCCAGAGGCCATACGGGCTTTAATTTCATAATGCATGGTGAAAAACATTTTCTGACTTTTAATTGAGGAAGCACGAGTATACCTAAATAATTTGAAATATACAAGATTCAAATGTTTTCCATGTTACGAGAAAAAAACAAATCCACATTTTTATAGTCATATTTCCATTCAATATTTTTTAATTATTTTTAGAGTGAAAAAACTGGATATGACAGCAAAAATTATATTTTTCCTTTTGAGTAGAAAATTTTCAAAATATCCAAGGCTTAGACAAATAAGTACTTGTAACCAAGTACCATAATGTAGTTGGAATCACATATAAAGACAGCTGCATTGTTCATGTGACATACCTTTATGAGTTTTGATACTTCCGGGTGTGAAAAACCAAACATATCAGATCCAGATTCAAAACCCCGTTCAGATTCAACTTCAGCTTCACAATCAGGACTGCTTATTTGCACCTTCCTAATTCTTTTGTATATTTTATTCCAGCAAGCAGATGGGGTGGACCCCTTAAACTGCAAAAAATTTGTAGCACAAATAGAGTAAAGCTGCATTAAGCAGATGTAAGATAACCAGTAAATATGAATTCAAAGGAAAAAATTAATTGGGTAGGAGTGATTATCTATGAAATTTACATGGTTCATTTGATCAAATGTCACATGAGTTCAAAAAATGAAAAAATTAGTAACGAGTATGGAGAAATTAGTACAAGAAGCCATGACAATATCCAAAAGAAAAAATAGGGTGTATTGTATGTGAGGCTCGAATCGATGAAATCGGTGGAGAAATTGTGTCGACCTATAGCTAAATCATTTCTGTTTTAGACATATACACGCCAGGCCCCTTTACTCCTCAGTCAAAACAAAGAACATATCAAATCAAAAAGGATTTATGCAAAAAAAATAAAATTGCAGAAAAGTATACTAGCAAAAACCTAATTAAAAACTAGTAGTGGTGAAATTACGTTGCACGTTATTCTAAGATTTTTTTTGTCTTGTAAAATTTTTAGTTTACATGTTGGATTAATATTAATTGATGATTATATTGCTTATATAAATCGTTTTTCACTTTTTCTTGAATTTCACATAATGTAACATAAAAATAAAATAATAAAATTTAAAACTTTAGATCTATCCATGTTGCTATCTTTGACAAAATCATAAGATCATTCATGAAATAATGAATTTATAACTTCATTCCAACTACTTGTGATCTTGATTTAATTTGTCTTAAAATTGGGTAAAACCTTGGATTAATGCATAGAAAACCTCGAATTTCTTAAATGCAATTATAAATGTTTTCAAATAATTTTCAACTAATCGAAAATATCCTTCGCAATCTCTCACTCCTTTGATTGAACAAATTAATATCAAAAGTTAAAAACTGACCTATCAAATGAACTCAAAAATTCAAACAGATTAAAACTGGAAATTTAAAATCTTCATTAAAATCTAATCACGTATTAAAAAATTAAAAGTTTTAAAACATTCTAAAGCTAAATGAATATAAAAAAGTTAACAAATGGCTGGCCAATCAAATGAACAAAAGATTTAAACAGCTTGAAACTCAATAATTTTAAACATTAATCACATATTACCAAGAATTAGTCAACGATCCAATCCTCCAAAAGAAAGATAAAACAAAAAAAAAGTGTACCCAAAATCAATCAACCAAAAGCAAAAGACAAAGAGTCAAACGAATTTGAGAAGCTAAAATGATCCCTAAATATTAGTGGGTTAATTAAGGGGTTTTAACTTTTACTTTAATGGGTTAAGTGAAGAACTTTTCATTCTAAAATTATAAGGCCCAAGAATTAATAGGTATTATTGAAATATGTATTTGAGGATTAAAAGGAAGAAGTCAACAAATCTATTAATATGTGAATTGGGAATACTGTTTAAAAAAAATAAAAAATTGAGTAGAAATAAAACATGACAATTAATAGGCACGAGGCTATTATTGAAATAATTCAAATATAACTCGGATAAAATTGTCCAAAAATGATTCTCAAACTCATGTGATACTTAATATATTATAGATTATAGATATATAGTCAGTTGAAAGTACTGAAATGCAAAAACTGGTTAAAGAAAGCCACTTTGGAAAGTACAAAGGGCGACATAAAGGAACAAAGACCAAATATTACGAATAGACAATATGTGCTCAATAAATGCACATTATACTGCAGTAAAGATAATAAATTCTCTACTAGAAGCCGCTTGGATACATTGAATGCCGTTATCTAACAACTTGAAATCAGTTATAATGGTTAGAACAAAATGAATACTCATCCATCAAAAAAATAAATGTATTTTATGGATACTAGACGAGGAATTAGGAGTGGTGACAAATTGATTATTTTGAATCAACATAAATGCACTACATATACCTCCTGTCCATTGTCTGAAGTAACTCTAAATAGAGGTTTGGTCCTTGAGTCAGCATCTCTCAGTACTTCCATCTTATATAAGGTACATACACTTGGATCTGATGCACAAAATCAACATGAAAAAGGAAAATTTAGATGAAACCAAAAGTTTAGATGTCAAGCAAAAGAAATAATTAAGATTTGGATAAAATTAAAAGGAAAGTTTCAAATAACAACCCACCTGTTGTTGAAAGAAACTTCCTCGTGGCAGTATAGCCTTCCGGCCATATAAATCTCTCATCTTGGAAATTATCAGTGTCTGTGACAATCTTTCCTGCATGACATCACAGGGCCACTTGACATTCATTAGATGAGTTGTTAATTGCCGTGGAAAATTGTATTTTATTCACATATGTAAATGAAATTAATTAGTAAAGTGATGCAACCAAATAGGTTTCTCATTTATATCCTCTGATGTTGCAGAAACAACAGATACGGAACTATTGAACAATAAAAACGAAGGGAAGAACAGGAAATCCTAGGTTTTGGAACCACAAAAGCTCAACCACAGCTAATTGCAGGCCCTTGTGCATATAAAGTCCAATCACAGTTTAGACATAAGCCATTAAACACTTATATAATAAAAATTAACAACATGCACATACAACATAGTGCACTAGTGTAGCGCTGCAATCTTTCATCATTACATCAATGCAACAGTGTTAATATATAGAGATTTACCGAGGCTTAGAATTCGCAAATCCCCTCCTTCAAATGGGAAAGTTTTAAGGTCTTCAAGTTTCCTCCGCATCTGTTTATCGTCCACACACTCTTCCTCGCCGGATTCTTCTCCCCCTCCCTTTTCACAATCATGATCATCACCATCAACGCCATCTCGCAGTCGCAACATTCTTTTCGGGAGCTTCTGTTCACTAAGATACCTGATGAATCCGACGACACTTTAATTAGTATCTTCCAAAGCTTCTACTCTTACTCGAATCCGACGATTAAATGCAAATAACAAGAAATATGTCATTATATCCAGGCTACTCAACATCCTCTTCACATGTAAAAAAATTGTCTAATTAAACATTTACAATTTATATACGACCGAAATTTGGGATGCCACCAATTTCCATGAGGAAATGAAAATTATCCACGTGTTAAGTGTTCTAAAATACGTGCATATGCTCAAAACTTTCTCAAAATGCCTCGCACATGAGGCATGCAAGTGATAATGCGGTCAACCCATTTCGTTAACCGCATATGCACGCTTAAACGTCACAATGCAAACGCATTTGTGTTAAAAATTGTCGAAATTAGCCTAACAAAGTTCAGCCCATTTTATAACTTTAAAAAGGCAACTTGAGCCCAACATCAAATTTATCCAAATCACCCACGCCCATGAATTATATACAACAATATGTAGGATTTTGACGTTTTAAAAAATTCAAAAAAAAAAAAAAATTGTAGAGTTGCAAACTATCTATGTCGAGCTCAAGCTTCCTTCTTCGGTCTTCCTCTAATTTTAATAAAAAGTTATGCTAGTAATTCACAATCTTTGATTGTTGATGGTTGTGATGATTAGGAGGAGATTGAGAATAATATGTTACCGTCTATAAGAGGTAATAGAAATTCTCAAATTAAAATAAGGAAGATTGATGAAGATAATTGTGCATCGGATGACACAAATGATGACTTGGATGAAGAAGAGGAGATTTAATTGGAATCGATAAAGAGTTAAACAAGATTTAAGATTTTTTTTTAAATCGGTGTGTGTGTGTGTCTAATCTAATTCCATGAATTGATTACCAAGTAATTGCATTAGTATGATTTTGAGCGATATTTTTTGTGGAAAATTTGAAGAATATGAATAAAGTTCAAATAATTGTAGTATTTATGATTTAAGCTTTAAAAAAAATAGAAAAATATGTATAAAGTTTAAATAATGCATTATTTTATTTATTTATTAGTTTAGAATATTTAAAATAATATTAAAGATTGAAAAACACATAATTATGCATTCGCATAGGCACACATATACTTGTAATACTTGATACTCTGACAATAACGCATTGCCATGAATTACGCATTTTAGAACCTTAGTTTAGAGGCAGAGAACCAACAATAAATCAGGAACCAAATTTATCCAGACATGTGCTAGGACACCTAATTAGCAACAAACATCCTAAGTAACAAAATCTAATAGATTTGCCACACCTCAAATTCCCATCCACAAGGTCCAGACATGAAGTATTTTCCTTTTTCAATTACTAGCATCTTCCAATAAATCTACACTTACGACGCAATAAATGGATTTAACTTATATTTTGAGATATGCAACAATATTGACACTCAAATAAGATCTCATTCTTTCTTTGCACAAGATTCCAAAGCTATACAAGATGTCTTAGTATATCCCTCACTGAGCGAACCCCTTCATCTTGTTCTCCATACCCATAATGATCAGCACACTAGTTAACCGTAGGATCCATGATCTAAAATGATGTCATTTAGATAATGGATCAACTGAACTAGGCTCAATAAGAGAACCAAGGTGAATTGTTCTTATGTGCATATTAAAAACCACGTAGATCTAACATATTTAGAAAATGAAGAAAGCAGATCATATGTTGTCACATAGTAAAATGGTATGGAAAGATTTCAACTACCAACTATCTAGCATATAAATTTCCATCTCATGCTTCCATTCCTCTTCCTACTTATTCTCCCTTAACCGTTCATAGGGATGGCAATTTTCCCCTCTAAACCAGATCCCATGGGGCAGCTGGGCAGTTTTGGGGCCCTGCAGGGACAGGGAAGCCATCCCGTTGCCCTCCCTAACCATGCAGACATCTTCGTCCATGCTGAAGGAACTAACACGAGAAGGCTATTAAGTCAGCTCATTTCTTGCTCGGATGATCTTGAACCATCCTTGTAATATTTTGGCCATCTTTATATTTAGAAATTTCAAGTGTTCATACATTCCACATGTACGTGCAATAAAGTATGCCCATTAGCCTATATCTCATATAAAATAAGCAAGCACATAATCATGAAAAATCGCGTATTATGAGCATATTTGGCAAATAAGTAGCTATCTTATACGCCTTGAGGGCCACAAATTGTGTGGACTAGAATGTGTGCCGTGATTGCTTATATTTTCCTTCTCCTGCATTTTTCTCCATTGAGTTCCTCTTCCTCTCTCCTTCCTTTTCTTTTCCTTCAGATCTTCTATTTACTTTCTACCTTTTTCTCTTTCTTGCCCCCAAAAATTCTGTTCACCCATCATTTTTCAGTGTTGAGTTGATTTTAAAGACAATGAAGCAACACGTAACCTGATTTATTTCCAAAAGAGGCAATTAACAACATTTTAATCATGATACAATACCTAGTGTTGGGTACTCAAAGGTCGCATCACCTATTACATAATCAAGTGTATCTTCTCAATTAAGAACTGATCCTTTGCATGAATGAAGTTCAACAAGCCACATCCTCAAATTCAATCCACAGGTGCACATCCATATATGCTTCTTTTTCTATGTAAAGGGCATTACAGGTCCTTACCACATTATCTCCAAACATAACAGTTTCTGAGTGAAGCTCTCTCAATAAAAATAAAGTTAGGCTAATGGGTTTGAGATCAAAAATCAAAACACGAAAATGGGGAAGGGGACTAATGGTTGGAAAATTAAGAAAAAAAATATAACTAGAGAAAAGGTTAATTTCTAAAATGCTTTAGAGAGAGTAAAACCATATCACAGAATAATACAATGTGTAATTCAGACACAGTCAAAGTTAAAGTCTAGATCCCCAGAATACTGCATTTGAACTCTCAAACATTTTTTCAGGACCTTTTAAATGAATTTGGCAGTGAGAATCTAATACAGGTCATATTTAAACCTCATAAATAGAAGAAATACGAACTTTAAGGAACTCAAGTAAATAAAAATTACATTTTTGCTTCCTCCAATGCTCGAACAAAATTTGGTTTCTTGCACTTTAGGTGACAGGAAGAAAGAAGTCCTCGGAGAAATGAAATAACTTGTTTTCTTGTAACCCTGAAGATCAAAATATGGAAATTGCATTAGACAACCTCAACCAGCCTGATGATATTAATTACTAGAGGATCTCCTGCCTGAAGACCACAGTGGAAAAAAATAAATTCCTGTGAATCCATTAAAAATTATATACCTAGCAAAATCATGTGTGCCAAAAAATTGCACTGGGACTGATTTTCCTCCAGAAATTCTATTTAGACCTTTGTGTTTACCGACAAGAGATTCACTCAAAATGATTGATGGCCACATAGCATGTCCTGTATCAAAGACAGTGTACAATGGATGTTGATAAATAGCCAAAAGATAAATGTGCAACCTCTCAAAAAGCTGAACTTGCACCCAAACAAGAACATAAGAATTAGCAAACCACATAAGTAAAATGAAAAGAACCCAGAGATAGATCATAGTATCAAAACAAAGCAGCAGAATACTATGCCACCGCTAATTTCAGAAAGAATCAACAGAAATTTTAAAATCCATTAAAACATTTGCATTGTTTAAAAATAATAGCATGTTAGCTAATAATGCAGAGCAGCTAATGATTGAGTGCATAGAGAATCTGCAAAATGAAAGATTGGCCTTTTAAATACCAATATTAGTCGTCAAATTAGGAAAGCAAGGATTGGGAAGGAGTTTATGAAAGTTCATTGTAGACTCCATTGGAAACTAGTCCAGATCTGTGATCTTGATTATAAAGATGGAGTGATGACAAGTTAACAAAACAAGCACTTCTTTCATCTTTTTTTCATCGGCAATAAGTTACAGTTTCTAGATAAGAAATTTCCTTAATTAGATGCTAATTGTTATTAATGCATAATAAATGTAGCAAATTTTTAGATGACCATCCTTATATTTTTAGTATGGGAATGGAAATGGGATAGGTTTTAGTGTCTTTATGGCCTCTACATCGAAAGAGTTTATGGGTTTTGATGTTACTTTAATTGTTCTTCGTTGGAAAGATTTAGTTTTTTCCATATATTATTTCATTGGAAATGAATGGGAAGAATGAAAGGTTGGAAGAAAGAAAGGATTTTTTAGTTAATTTATTCGAACCCTCTTCTCAGAGAACAAGAAAGGCGTGGCAGGTATGGAAACTGAAATACTCAATCTTCAGTGTAAGTGACTTCATTTTATTTTTGTTGATAGAGAATGTCACATGCTCTTGCTAACTGACTGCTACATATACATAAGGCTATGAATAATAACTGTATTTCTTTAATTAAGAATATTTTTTCTTACCAAACAAAGTTGTTGCTTTGCAGTCTTTCTTCAGTTAAGATGAGAGGTACATTTGGTTAGTTTAAGTGCAATTAACATCCTTTATTTCGTAATTTTACGTTTTGAATGCTATCGTGTCAACATTTCTTGAATGGACAGACTAATGTTCTACAAATCATTGTTTTCATAGTTGGGAGACTTAAAAGTATGCTATGAAGTACTAAGAGATTTATGACACTGGACATTTTGCATGGTTCTACAAGTTTCTCGTATCAAAGCTACATGTTATGAAGTGCATTGTGGATTTTCCAATTATGAACGAGTATTTATCAAAGTGCACAACCACAAATCACTGTATCCATGCTCCAAATGCACTGTTTGACATGTGATTGACAGTAGCAGCTCATTATGATGGGATGATAAATAACTGTCGTCTAATATCGTTCTGCGATACTTCTTCAAGATCAGTAAATTTCAATGCATGTCTAGGTATAAAGCAACATATACCAGGATTGTCTGAACATAACATCTGCTGGAAACATGTACTTTCAACCTTATGTAAAATCAAGAGCGGACGGAGACATACCAGTAAGTTTTGCCCAAATTATGTCCCCAGGCTCCAGCTCATGGCAATCATCCAAACTAGCAGCCAGGGCCACCATCTCATTCACATCTATTCCATCAGATTCTGAGCTCTTGTCCATGTACCTCAATTTCAAACTCTGCATTTCCTCAGAAGATACATAAAACTTGACTCTTTCATTTGATAAATTCAAAGTCTCTTCATCTCCATCTTCATACTTCACCTACATTTACAAGGCTGTTACCAAAGTGTTCATCGATAATATCACATGCATACTCACAATACATATATAGCTCAAACTATTGAGGTAAAAGATTATTACATGGTGCCTGGAAGTTTCAGAAATGTAACTGACAACATGACCAGAATACCAATCCGCATCCAGTGGCCAGAACACCTGTTCCAGATGACTATTAAATTACATTTGCCAAAAAACATAAATATAAAAATTAGAAATCAACCATCCAATTGTACAAAAAATGTGCCCATATAAGGTTTTATGAGAATACGTAATCTATAACAAGGTCCTTTTTTGTGAACAAGCAACAGAATATTATTAATAATGACAAAATATACGCACATCAAAAGGACAGGAAATCCTTGATACCTGTATGTACAGTATTTAAGTTTAATAAAGATCATACCTTGCATTGCAAACCAATAAACTTCTTGGGATCAACACCTTCAAAACTCAACCTGTATCCAGTAATACGGTTCAATTGAATAACCAAAATAATAGTCATTAAATTATATTAAAATTTTAACCACGAGTAATTAGGTAAAGAGAGAAAAGGAAAAAAAAAGGAAAAGAAAAAGAAAATGGCTTACCAAACCCATTTCTTGATCCGAACAGACCCCGAATGCTTCAATCCGTTTCCCAAACAAACACGGTCAATATTTTTCCGCTTCCTAAGACTCCCACTTTTATTAACTTTACTGTCCAAGTTCCAATTTTTCCTACTATTTACTTTTTTTACATTATTTCGTGTGTCTGCTAACCCCAATCGATCATCTAATGTACCTAAATCGTTACAGTATACCCCCAATTCCATTTCCTCGTTATCCCCTGCCGTCTTCTGCTTCTTCTGCATGAATCCACTTTCCATCCCTTCTTCACTATCGCCTACTTCGTTCTTGCTCTCCTTCAGAATCAGCTTCTCAAAAAATGAAAGTTTTCTTTCTTTCCTTTTTCGGCGCCGCGAGTAAACATGAATCATCCTCGGAATCTCGTACATCATAGGTTCTTCTTTTATCTCACCACACCTGTTGATATGAGGGAGCAACGGCAATTTCCGGGTGGCCTTCACCTTTTTCGATCCACTTGCGCTGACATACGGAGAAGTAGCAGAATACACATCAGACAATGGGACGTACTTGAGACTCTTATTTCCCCTTCCAAGGTCATCTTCTTCAGCATCATGTAAATGCGGTTTCAATCCCTTTTTTCCTTCTTGAATTTGTAACAAATTTGACGGAAAATTAGCCATGGTGGAGAAAAGAAAATATTTTTCCTTCTCTGTTTCTGCGGTCAAATTGAATTTTGTGTGGGGAGTGGAGTTTTTTATTAGGGTTTTGAAGGAAAATGGTATCGGAGGGAGGTTTTGGGGGAAAAATGGATTTCCCGCCGTTTCACCTGAGAATTGACATGAGAAAATTTGGGGATTACGTGTATCTCTTCTGGGTACTTATATAAACGGTGGGGTGTGTTGGGGTGGGTGCAGAGTGGGATGAGTTGGGGTTGGTGTTGGTGTAAAGTATTGTATTTAAAGAATAAGATGGTGCTGAGTGTACATAATAATTTAGGAAAACTCTACTGGCCATCATTTGTTGACATTCGTTAGATAAATGGTTAAGTATTTGTAGCATAACTTAATAATTTATAAGGTTAATTTCATAAACGATCACTGAAGTTATATTAAAATTAAAAAACGGTCACTAAATTTTAAAATCGGCACAAATGGTCGGTCAATTTTACATGCGCTTTTACAAACGGTCACTGAAATTTAAATTTCTTTCATAAAGGGTTACTGAAGGACCGTTATGATTTTAATTCAAATTTAAAGGGCTAAAACACGTGAACATATAACCTTGAGAACCTCAAGTGCAAACATCATCAAAAATCCTCCCCCAAACCATTTTCAGCCTCCACTTTGGGACGAAATTCCAAAACCTTCCGGCCACCAAAAACCACCGGACCAACACACCACTTTGAAGCACTCGCCACCCTCTACGCAACCCACCCAAGAATCGCTCCTAACTCCAGTGAATTTGGTCGAAATTTTGTCCCAAAATAGGCCGCTCGCACAGCACAAAACTGCCAGCCGCCACTTTGGGATGAAATTCCACCACTTTCCGGCCACCAAAACCAACACACCATCCTGTAGCCATCGCTACCCTCTACGCAACGCACCTAAGAATCGCCCCTAACTCCAACGGATTTGGTCGAAATTTCGTCTCAAAGTGGGCAGCTCGTACAGCACAAAACTGCCAACCGTCACTTTGGGATGAAATTCCACCACTTTCCGGCCACCAAAACCACCGCCAAACCAACACACCACATTGAAGCCATCGCTACCCTCTACGCAACCCACCCAAAAATTGCCCCTAACTCCGGCAGATTTCGCCGAAATTTCATCCTAATATGGGTCGATAACACCGCACAAAACTACCAACCGCCACTTTGGGACGAAATTACACCACTCTCCGGTCACCATCACCATCGAACCAGCACACTAACTTGAATCCCTCGCTGCCCTCTACGTAACCTACCCAAGAATCGCCCTAACTCAGGCGGATTTGGCTGAAATTTCGTCCCAAAGTGGGTCGCTCGCACAGCACAAAACTTCCAGCGGCTACTTTGGGACGAAATTTCGGTCAAATCCATCGAAGTTAGGGGCGATTCTTGGGTGGGTTGCATAGAGAAAAGCGGTGGCTTCAAGGTGGTGTGCTCGGCCGGTGGTTTGGTGGCCAAAAAGTGGTGGAATTTAGCCCCAAAATGGCGGCTGGCAGTTTTGTAATGTGCGAGCAGCCCAGTTTGGAACGAAATTCCGGCCAAATCCATCGAAGTTAGGAGCGATTATTGGGTGGGTTGCGTAGAGGGCAGCGAGGGCTTCAAGATAGTGAGTTAGTCCAGTGGTTTTTGTGGTCGAAAAGTGGTGGAATTTCGTCTCAAAGTGGTGGCTGAAAATGGTTTTGAGGTGTGATGATGTTTGCACTTGAGGCTCTTGAGGTTATTGTCCTTTAAGTTTGAATTAAAATCATAACGATTTTTCAACGACCGTTTGTGAAAGAATTTTAAATTTCAATGGCCGTTTGTGAAAGTGCATGTAAAATTGAGTGACGGTTTGTGCAAGTTTTAAATTTTGGGGACCGTTTTGTAATTTTGTTGTAAATTCAGTGACCGTTTGTGAAATTAACCCAAATTTATATAATAATTTAACAATAATTCAGTGACCGTTTTGTAATTTTTGTTGTAAATCATTTTTCTTGAAAAAGTCTCTGCCAAACAATCTCTAGATCAAATAGACTTTTTTATTATTAAAAAATTACATAAAAATATATGTTTCTTCAACGTAAAAAATAATTCATGCGTGTTCGTTTATAATGCACTGGTTGCATGTTCGATCCGAGAATTAAACAATATTAATAAAAAAATTAAAATTACGCAAAGTATTATATATTTATATTTAGTCCATGTTTGTCTCATATTCTTTTAAAATTCTTTTTTGTATATATTCATTTTCAACCATGCATTCACACAATAAATTATATAGTTAGTGACGCCTTCCTATACCACATGATGAATACTGCAAAAAGATAGTGAAATATTTAATGGTGAAAATTAAGAATTATTGATATATAAAAGAATTTGTTGTCCTTTAACGGAGAAATCTTTGTGGATTGGACTAATCAGTTTGACCGTTAAACCAAGAATCGATTTTGAAATCGAGTCAAGTAGCCTTTAAAAATCGTGTATTTAAGAAACCAATTGCAAAACCATGCGGTATTGTACACAGTTGACAGAAATTGATTTCATCATTTAACCGGTGTATGAATTATTAATGGAGGCTTGACAATTGGACAGAAAAATCAATTATGCTTCAAATTAGATCCTATTTAGAGGAAATTACATAGAACTGGATATTTTAAGTTACATTTTCAAAAATCGGATTTTAAGTTTGTTTATACAAAAATCAGATGAAAATTTAGCCCCTACTTGAGCCACATTATTTTTTTACGCTCATAGCGACGAACATTGCTCGCTGCTGTAGAGCCGATCTACTGGATTTTTGCTTTGTTTGGTGGTTTGATTGCAGCGCCACCTCGATCCGATTTGTAGTTGTGTTTTGTATGGTGATTTGAGCGCCGCCTCGATTCGTTCTAATGGAGTGGTGGTTTCTACATCTGCCTGGATTGCATCTGCGCTAGGTGGTATGTGATGTGAGGGGCGATGACGCTATGAAAGGCGCTGCATCATTATGCAATGGCGATCTTTGTGTATAATAGAAAAAATGATGAAATCTATGGGGGGCGGTGGTGATTTGTGCATACGGTATTGTGTAGCGGTGATCTGTAGCGATGATATCGTTGCACAGTGGTGCTGCGCAAAGGGGTTGCACTGCAAATGGCGGTTGTAGAGGCGGAGATCGTAGTTGTAGCGGCCCAGGTCATGGTGGCGATGATGATTTTTTATTTGTTTGATGGGTGTTGGTGGTTTCCAGGTTTTAGGGTTGGTAGTCGTTCGGTGGTTTTAGTGGTGTGTGGGTGGTGGTGGTGAAGACGTTGGTTAACACGAACAACACAAATAGAACCCTTTAAAGCTTGTGAAATACATACTTATGTTAACACGGGTCTAGTCACGAGCAATCATAGTTAACACGGACCTGATCACGGATAATCGCAATTAACACGTGCCTAATCACAACCAGTAACCGTTAACATAGACCTAATCACAAACAATCATTAATATAGACCAATCACAAACAACACAAAAAATATATCCAGTAGATCATTCATGCAAACATTTTATGAAATACATACTCTTTTTAAAAAATAATGACTTTTTATATCACAATGCACGATCAACAGTAAATCTTATTCTAATAGTATTTGAATTCGACAAGTTCAATTATATACAAACTTTGAATAGAACAAAAGAACTTATAAGCATAAAGGATATATCCTGGGGTTATTACAAAAAAATGCTGAAAATATGTAAATTGATTTCGCTATCTCTTTGCCTTCAATTTTCCCTATTTCTAGTTAAATGGCACCAAATTTACTTAATTATGTATAGAGGAAGATAAAATTAATTTAAACTTGGGCCATCAATTAATTAATTTGCCCAATTAATAAGCAATCTAATTAATTATTTGTCTATGAACTATCAATTAATTAATTAGTAAATCTCATTATTTTAGTTTTCCTTTTGTATGTGATACGTTAGATTCCCAATCACGATGTTTGATGATGTGAATTATTAATTTGATCAAATCAAAATCGATAAAATAAAATATGCATTTTTAATTTATCATCAATTCACATTCATCGTCCTGAATGGATATCAACATTGTGTTAAGACAACACATGTGATGAAAAATGTAAAGTGATATGACAACATTGAACTTGTTTATTTACCATGAAACTATAATCCGATCAATTACGAGATACGTATATGTGACAATCTCAATTATCGATCATAATCCACTTCAAAGACAAATATAAGTTGAAAACTACTTATGTGCCACACCTGGCCAAGAATTTCATTAAATTAACTGAATGAAATGTAAATCATAATCTTCTACTATCTAAAAGCGTAAATCCTTTATTGATCATTCACAATATTCATATATTTTTTGGCATACCTGAACGATGTCGTATTAGCAACTATTGGAAAAGTAACATTCAATATCACCAAAGTAAGGCACTATGATGACTTCAAGTCGAATGACCAAATTCACTATCGAACGTTATAAATTAACCACCGACACTCAGATAGTTATTCATGTGGAATCTTCCCAACGGGTCTTTAATGTTTTGTTCTATAACAAAATATCCACGTGGTCATTTAAGTATCACCATACTTTAGTTCGTGAGATCAGCTATTTTACAAGTAAGAAATGAAATACATGATGATTTATCCGTAATAATAATATCTGTATCTTCTTATTACTTACGACCTCGAATGATCTAAGATTCAGTTATATGTAATATGTATCTCACAATTACAACTCCTTGTGGTTAACAAATTGTCAAGATTTGAATCTACGAATTCTATTATTTAATTTATTAAAACATTAATTTAATTAAATAATAGATCTTGCCATAAATATGCATTAAATATATATTAAATGTGTTTATGTCCAAAGTTGATTGGATTTAGGACATAACATTTAGAATACTCTCTTGCACAACATCTACCTATTTTATATTATTATGGCTTGTTTCAAGGTGTAATTTTTAATGGGATCATTGGTAGGGCTTTTGATAAGTCCTTGAGTGTTGCATACAAGACATTTACTTGATATTGTTGGAAGTTGAAAGGTCTTTTCGTATGATTGTTGTTAGCCGTGGGTAGTTTGATGTATTGGTTTTGGTTGCTTGATAATGTTCTATATATCAGGTCATTTTATGGATGCTCTATTCAAATAGAACTCCTCATTACTTTACACAGCCTAATGTAATTCATTTCTCATGCAAGTTGGATGAAGGAACTTACAAATTTGAAGAGTACGCTCCACCTTTTGCCAAGAAGGTAGTGAGCAAAACCCAATCTCTTGTCAAGAAGGCATCTCAAATAGCCTATGATTTAGCAGAGGAAACTAAGGTTGGTGGTCTGGGTGCTGCCCTTTCCCGTGCTGGGACGATGTCCAAGCATTTTGCCATAAGCCAATTGGTCATCGTGTGGTACAAAGTTGACCATTATCCGGCCTTGCATAGAGCGACACAAATGGCTGTTCCAACAACTGCATACTTGTCCGAGAAGTACAACAAATTGGTTGAGGACATGACGGCAAAAGGTTATAGTGTATTTGGCTATCTACCATTAGTTCCTATTGAAGAAATGGCCAAAGCTTATAAGCAGGTAGGTAGAGCTGCTGCTAAGAAGGAAGATGCTAGTAGCTCGAGTGAAAGTGAATCAGACAAGGAATAGAGAAGCAGCAGCATATTACACATTATGTTTATTGCGTAGTGTGCTTTGCTATGAATTAGTGTGTGATGAGCCTTTCTTGGCCTCTGTGAAAATGTGAAATGAAGTTGTTGTAAATGGCTTTTAAAATTGTAACATGCTTGGTATGCTGTACTTTGTAAAATCGTCAAACTTGTATATAGTCTTATGTGGCTATGTTGACACATCTTGTTTATGATCTTGCAAATTATAAAAGAATTGCAGGATTGTGATCCTTTATCCCAATCTAGTAAAAAACGTGTGTCGTACAGAGCCTTGCTTGTAATTAACATGTTTGCTCGCACCTTGTATCAGGCAGCATTAGTATTTGATAATAAGCTAAATGAAGTTACTCGTTCACTTTATGAACTTAAGTATTGATTATCCATGTGGTATCTGTAGATGTTTTGATCCTTGAATAGCCGTTTGGCTTTAATTGTCTAGTGCTCAAACAGACTAGTGCCATTGATATGATTTGCCCTTGAGTTCACTCGTTGAGCTATCAGCGTAGTTAAAGCATTTGATTTTCAAACTACGCTAGCAATATATTAAACAATCTCGTGCTATGATTCAAGATATAACAATTACTCGATTAAATTTAGTCAAACACAAACAAAGATATCCCACAATATGAAATGTTTAGATTCAGTTTATCTTCTAGTACGAGATACACACAACTCCCTTGAACACAAGGGAGTGCTTAGAAAGCCAATGTCTTGAGTACATTGCAATTTACGAAAGGTATCTTCCGTACGAAACTAATAACACGGATACTTATTTGACTTCTGAACAAATGCCGAATTTTCGAGCCAGACATTGATAAGAAAAAGGACGCATAACATGATAAAACAACTAACACTTCCCGTGAAAGCTCTACCATTCACGAACTGCTTCCGTCTTTCCTGCATATAGAGCAAAATAAATAAATAATTCATCAATAATATATATTCACCTCCTCCACGATCACAAAACCATACGTAAATTAGCCAAAAAGGAAACAAGATTTTCCCCTTTATCCTTCACGAAATAGGACTATATATGTATTTTACATTGTAATAGATCTTCAGTGTCCCAAAACATGCTACCCTCCTAGTTGAGCAACACCAGGAAATCGAAGCCATCCCACAAAAGTGACTTATGGTGGATAATCATATTTCCTAGCAGTGAAACATTATAAAATCTTTATATTGATATTTGAAGCTCAAAGTTTGGGGATGCAATTAGGATTGGGATAAAAGGCACATGTGATAAAGTATTTTACCCAATAATGTCAATCAGAATGTTCAAATGACAATGCAATTAAATCAACATCAATCCAACATCTTCTTCACCATTATATGAAGACTCTGAACGCACTAGATAATATTTTTCCCCCAAAATAAGGACTAAGCCATGAGGTAATATGACATCCAGTATAACATATGAATGAATCAAAGTTCTTGCATTTACTCTCTCTTTTACTAGCAGTTCCATGTACTCTACTTAATTGGAATATGATTAATATTCTTCTTTGAACTATCTAAAAGCATTAGTTTCAAGGCATCTCAATTACCCAAGTGATCGAATATTATCGAAGAAAATATTAAAATATGAACTTGACAGTGCAGCATGCAGAAGGTGTTTTAACATATCAACAAAAAGTAAAGGTTTTTAAGAAATTAAATCATTATCTGTCAATTTAATAGGTGGCAAGAGGCCCTAAAAAGCTACTGATACTCCCAATTTCACTCACAGAAAATAGATATTACACATGGAATCCTTTCGAGGAAATGAAGTTGGGATCATTCAACAATCTACACAAAATATATAAACCTTCAATCTGGTACTTATGTCAATATAGGTTGCTACTTTATAATTGTGTCGACTTTGTCACTGGTGATTCCTTTCCCTTTTCTGGTGACATGTGAAGCTAAATCAACTATTAGTTGGCTAGTCAACAACAACAGCAGAATGTAAGAAGTGTATAATAATAGGTAATAACAGCCTAAATCTTATAATGTCATACCTAATAAACTTGGAGTAGACTACATGAATCATATTCTATGACTATTTCTCATCTATTTCTAAGTCTACATAGTTGTCTAGTGAAATGAAATTTTGTAAATCTACATCAAAGCATGTTCATTTAATCTGCCTCTCCTTTTTAATACATTCTACTAATATCAAATTGTTCTAGTGAATTTTTTTTTTATCCAAGTCGCACAATGAGCGCCCAACCATCTAAGCCATTCTTCATTTAGGCTCAATTGACTTCACTCTTTTTATGAATGGATATCATCATTTCTCATTTTACCTATTCTAGTATGAACGTGTATCTATCTGAAAATTCTCATTTCTAATATGTTCGTTGTACAAATACTAGACAGTTTGTCTTTAACGACTCAACACTCTATTGTCAAGTATAGCTGGAAGAGTTTTGAAAGTCAATTAATTTTTGCTTTTTTTTTTCTATGGAAAGAAGGAAAAAAAAAAAAAACCATTTCAAATATTTAATAGAGAATAACTTGGTGTCTACAACAAAACATAATATCACAGCAATGCGAGAGCACAATATAATATTTGCATGAATATGTGCTCTGTACGCATGCATCTGTATATACATGTATTCAGCCAATGCCATATTATTCAAGAAATCCAAGATGATGAAAAATGGTCCTTAACTCCTTAAAATTACAAATTCGCAAAACAAATATGCACAAACTTACAATTGGGCCTCGTCATAAATAGGAAGAAACTCACCAATTACTTAGAGGAGGAAGAGGAAGCAATGTTAGGGTCCTGGAGGAGGTCATCATAGGGGTCTCGGCGTCCTGGAACTTGACTGATCTGAGAATCCCAAAAAATTTGTGCATTATGGCGATCAAAATTCCAGAAGCCGTAAGGACGCAGAGGCAGGCTCCACATTTCCTTGGTCTTCTGGCATCTGTCCTTCAAATTGTACAAATGCTCCCTAAACTGCCTGTCCCTCTCCTTAGGATCCTCCATCAGCCGGAGTATCAAATTTTCCGCAAACTCCATTATAAAACCCATCTCTTTATGCTAAAAAAAGTGTACATTTTAGATTTAATCGTTAAAAAATGCAGTTTTTCTAAAATTTCAGCTGGAAATTCGATTCAAGTGGAGTAACTAAATTAAAATCCCAAGAAAATCATATTAAACCGTGAGATAATATTTCGTTGTTCATAGATTCAGATTCAAAGTGAATTATTTTTGTTAAGCTAGTACGTATTAGAATTTAAAACCCTAGATCTTTTACATATAAGAATCTAAGGAAATTTAGGTATTAAAATGAAATAAATTTCTCTTCGAAATCCGAATCTGACATATTCAAAAGCCGAAAAAAGTAAGTGCGTAGTGATTTTACCTGTTCGCAGTTGATTGAGGATTTGATCTGTAAGCAAAATGACGAAATTTGTTCTTCGATGTTTTAAGAACTGGAGATTTGTACCCGCAATATGCCCAAGTGTGTAGCTTTGGAAAATCCCGGTATACTCTTTTTTTTTCAGGACAAGGCCCAGGACTAATTCATCAACGATTTTGGGCTTAATTGAAAAGTCACACAATTGAGTTGCTCTTTGGGTAAATTAGGCCCAATACCCTTTTAAACTAACTAAGGGTGTGTTTGAACCACATTATTTTGGAAAAATGTATTCTGAAATAGTAGATTGATGGAGAATGTGTGGTTGAAAAAGAAGAAAAAGTTATTGATGTGATGGAAAATATTATTTTATTGAAAAATGTGTGGTTGAAAATGAATAGAAGAATGAAAATGAAAATTTTAATGTGTACCAAACAGAGG
>CAIGRB010087943.1:0-21347 GCA_903798255.1 Fraxinus quadrangulata | reverse complement strand
ACATATATTTTATTAATTAAATATATTAAGGTCACAATTGCATATAATTTGGTCATAAATTATATATAATTGGTCACATATAATTAATTTGTCACAAATAAAAAATTGAAACGTCACAAATTATTTTACGGTCACAATTCAAAAATTTTATATGTCACAATTTGTTTATCAGTCACAAATCAGAAATTTTATAAGTCACAAATTATTATATGGTTACAAATAAAAAACTTTATAGGTCATAAATTATTTACGCACAATTCAAAAATTTTAGAAGTCACAATTTGTTCATCGATTACAAATAAAAAAATTTATACATCACAACTTATTCATCGGTCACAAATCACAAATATTATAAATCACAATTTAGTGGACAGTTACATATTGTCAAATTATTGGTCACAAATTAACAATTTTTTAGGTCAAATTATTTCGTGGTCACTATTTACCTTTTTTATTATTCATGTATTGTTTATAGGTCACATATTAACCAATTTAATGATCACAAACAATCAAATAATATGTTACCACAACTAACACTTATGACCACCACCTCACTACTTCCATTACCACCACCATTGCCATCGTCGCCGCCAGAACCACCACCACCACCTCTCGATAGTAACACCATCTCAAACAAATCAACACATCGCATAAAAACACCACCACCTCACGACAATCGTCAGCACTACCACCTCACAACAACCGGTCAGCACCATTGTACAACGCCAGAGCCACCACCACACCGTCACACCACCGCACATAGCACACTGCACCTACAACACATATCACTGCACCACCAACGCTCACAACCACCGCACACAGCATTGCACCAACCACAGCACCGTACAGGACATCGCATCCACAGCACACGTCACCATAACCATACCCTCAACACCACAATCGCAGACCAGAGATTTGCAGCTCCGACCCCTCAAATCAACAACACAGTCGACCAATTAGCCTTAGCCTCTCTATCCACAAAGTTCCCTACCTACAGACTCAAAACTATGTGACTTTACAGAATTCGAGCAGGGTTGATTACAGCTTAATTGCAGCTTAATTACAGCCAATTTCACAATACCAGGCCCAAGTGAATCTCACCAACTATAACTTATTGCTTCGCCAAAAAATCATAGCCGCTGTCTTCGCAGCGCAAAAAAAAAAAATGCTACTGTCAGAGAACACAAGAAAGCACTGGAAAATGCTAGCAATCACCGATCAACATCGGCGCGCTAGCACGAGACTACCGTCGCTTTGCCTCCTACACAGTAGCAGCGCCCGAGAGTGCCACTGCTATGTACGAGCCGCGACAACACCGACGCCTGCCGTCACGTTTGGCACCAAGCGGCAGCGCCTGAACCCGTAGTGCTACTCGTCGTCACCTGGAGTCCATCCTGCTCCCTCCGTCTCGTGGAGGCTGGGCTGTCGGCGAAGAGGGAGGAGAGTGGAGAAGAGAGAAGAGAAAGTGACGGTGAGAAAAGAGAGGAGGAGGAGGAAAATTAGAATGACATTGATTAGAGTTTGTGGTGAAAATTGTACAATTAATATTTAACATTTAAAATAAAATAACGGATTTTTGAAAAGTGAAACCTTTAATCTGATTTTTGTAATTGAATTTTTAAAATTTTGGTTTTGTGTAATTTCCACATTAATATTACCCTTTTGAAATTAATTAAACCATTTAACACGTAATTAATACATCCTAAAAGTCCCAAACCCCCAAAATCGTAATTCAATATCCCCAATCCTAGAAGAAAAACCATTTTTTTCCACAGGAGGCTCTCCTCTTTAGAATTGGCTGTTATAACATGCTTAGCAAATTTTGCAACTGCAACCATATTCGTTGATGGGGTCTCAGAAACTGATTGTTGTTCCTCAGTTGAATAATCGATCAGAACCAGAGGTCTCATCTTCTTTTCATTGTGTGCATCCTCGTCTTCATCTTCGTTAAATACAGAATGGTTTCTGGCTTCTGAAGAGGATGACCAGCTTCATGACGCCGCACATGCTCGCATACTTTCTGGAGACATGGCATATGGTGCTGAAATCGATGTGGCAACAATGGCTCCGACGTTGGTAGGTGTCGCAGTTTTATAAATTTAGCTTTCTGTATGAGCATAGAGCAATCAAAGAGCCCATTGTATCATATCCTGCTTCTTATTGGTCATCTCTTTAAATGATAGAACACCCACTTTCTGTTATTAATTTCCATGAGCAGAAAATGTGCAGTCTGCACAAAAATACATAACATGCTTGGATGCTAGACGGATATCAAAGCTTCCTGAACACAGGTGAAGTGTCTTTCTCTTTTTGTTCCTTTTTCCTTTTGCAAGAATATTTTTTAGAAATTTTAATCTTATTATTCTTCTGGCATTGCTGTAAAAATTCACTTTTTCTATCAGCCAAAAATTATACACGAGTCTTTCAAGTAAAATTTAGCATGTCACGTTAGGTAAGCTTCTGCACTTACATGTCTCTCTATGCGCACATATTGGGTGAAGGTTTACCTGTTGAGGGAAGTTATTTACATTTTCCAATTTTTAACCCATTATTTCCTTTTCCATCATCAGGAGTTATCTTAAATTTGTACAACATGATTCAAAATATACAATTTCACTTTTTTAAGTGTTTGTCACTTTTGTGAATATATCCATGTGCGAGTTTTTATTTCTTTTGTTTTTTGTGCTTAGGCTTGGATCTGCTGGAGTTAGTAATGGTAACGATGGAGAAAATGGAGGAACAACGATTGTGTTGGCGACTGAGTTGATAGCTGACAGTGGCGATAAATTGATTTAAAAATGCTTGCGTTTTGATTGGTGTTTCGTCGGTGAAATGACTTAAAAATGCTTGGCGGTGAACGGAGAAAGAGGAGGGACGCGATTGTGTCGCTTTTTTTATTATTATTTCTATCACTTTATTGAACTGATTCCAATTTTAAATTAGTGTTTTGTAACTTCATCGATTTTTTGTCATTTTTTTAGTCTTTATTACTTTTTTTTAAGTTTTTGTCACTTTTTTTAATATTTGTCACTTTTTTCTGTCACTTCCTTAAAATTTATATCACTTTTTTGAGTGACAAATACCACTTTTTATTTTAATATAAGTTGTATGTAAAAAAAAAGACACTTAACTTTAAAAAGTATCTTGTGACACTTAATTTTATCCAATATTTTTTACTTCCAAAATACTTTTCATATGATTTTTCAAAAGACACTTAATTTTAAGGGTATTTTGTAAGTTGTCCTTGTACTTTTGGGTCTAATTGGGCCAACAATTGAAATCTTTTCATTAAAAAAAGGCGAGTTTATATTGCAATACGTCACATTTTAATTACAAATAAGTTGTTTTGCACCATTTCAACTAACTTTTGAACAATTATTATAAAATAGAAAATATTTTAACTAATGAAAAGTTTGAGGATAAGAATAACATGAAAAATCATTAGGGATATAAATGATATAATTAGTAAAGATTAAGAACCTTATGTGTAATTTAAATATGGTACAAGAAATAAAAATTGGCGCGAATATAAATGCCCTTAAAAAATGAGTAATACTATTTAACCATGAGGTAGTTTAGGTGACACTAGATGATAATTTAAATGAAATGTGGAATTAAATAAGCCATTAATTTTACCTATTATTTAATGTCACATTAACATCACCTAAATTGAGATTGTAACCTCAATAAAGTTAAATGACATTATTCATCAAAAATAAGTTATATTAGTGTTCTTGGCTTGTTTTTTATAAATTATTTGTTAGTTACAATCAAATGGCGCTCAAATTGGAGTACTTGAAACAAGATGGGAATTAAGCATCTGTTTGATTTATTTTGTTTTAGAATAGATTTTGTATTTGGAAAATATGTGGTTAAAAATAAAAAAAAAAGTTATAGATATAAATGTAAAATTATCTTGTTGGAAGAATGTACGGTTGAAAATAAATTTGATATTTAAAGAATCTGTACCTAACAGGGTTAATTATATGTATTAGAAAACGGATAGGACAATTCATGATTGTTTGTTTGTCTTCCATGAATAAGCCTCTATTTGGTAGGAATTAAAACCTAGATTTTAATATAAGTCAAAATCAACAATTAATTTCAATCATATATTTCATAAGACCCACAACTTTTTAACCACACATTTCATCTTTATCAAAATTTATTGAAAATTTAATTTTAATCTCTATCGAACAGGCAGGGCCAGCCCTAAGATTTTGAGTGCCCTGAATAACATTTTTAAATGGGACCCCTTTTTTCATAAATATTGTGCCCTTTAACTAACATAATAATAAAAATTTTAAATTTTAAAATTATATACTCTACAATGCCGAGGCACTGTGCGGTCGCACTACATGTGCACCCTCAAGGCCACCTATGCAAACAAGGGCTAAGTTTGTACTGAAAAAAATGGAAATGGGACAATTTGATCCATATTCAGTACACTTATAATCATGGGAACAATACATAAATCCTATATATAATAATTACATTTCAAAAATAACAAACTCCAAAAATCTTTTCAAAAGTCAGGAGTTAAATCAATTTATTAAATATTTTTAATTATAATATAATACAATTACTCAAATTTGGTAATTTCAAATCCAAATCATTCTCTTTCTCTCTACTCTCTATCATCTCCCTACCCCTTCTCTCCATCGGAGGCGGCCATCTACTTCGACGACTGCTCTGATGACTTCCGGCGATAACTCCGGCGACTTTTCCAGCGGCCGCTTCGACGACTTAAAAATTTTCAAAAAATTTAAAAATGGAAATCACACCCTGTCCCATGGATCCTCCTACCACCACCCCACCCATACCTCCTAAAAAAATTACCGAAAAAATTTCAACTCACTCTATAAAAAAATAATCAAGTCACTAACATGCATCATCCGTAACTAATTGTGACCAAGTTTGTATTCAATGTGACTAATTGTGACCAAATTTATGTTCAGTGTGACTAATTGTGACCAAATTTATGTTCAGTGTGACTGTTTGTGATCAATTGAATCTTAATTGTGACCGTATATGACCAAGTCACAATCGATCACAATTAATACAAAATTGGTCACAACCAGTCACAATCGATTTTTTGTAACCGGACTTGTGTTATATGTGATTAACTATGACCAAATTTGTCGATTGTCTGTAACTGATAAATATATTAAGGTCACAATGTTATAAAATTTTTGGTCAATAGCAACATCAACAACAACACTACCAACACCACAACACTAATAACACTGCCACCGCTAACAAAAACCACCCTAACACCTAAACAATAAAAACCACCACCACAGCACCACGCACACACACCACCGCAGTCACAGATCATGCGCAACGTCACCTCGAATAAGATCTCACCGAGCAGTGACGACGGAAGAATGAACAGCAAATCTTTGAACCAGCACCAGATCATGGCATACCAACAAAATACCACCAACAGCAAAAAATCACTTGCAAACACCACCACACCACCAACTAGAGCGGGATCTGAATCCGCCGCCGCCGCCACCAACACCATATTTTCTCTCATGAGCAGCAGCAGCATCTCCAATTACAAATTACCACCAAACCACGCCAAATTATCATACGCCGCAAACAACATCTCCACCACACCGTCTCTGCCAAATCAACAGCCCAGCCGACCAATTATACATTAGTATTTCTACCGTGCCTCTCCATCCACAAAGTCCCCCCCTGCCGACTTAAAATCAAGTTGAACAACATTGATTCACACAGCCAATTAAAACACCCAACATCCCAATCGGCCAATCGAACCAGCTCCTACCACCCATCCACACACAAATAGTAGAGAAGTCGAGCGACTGGAGAAGATAGAAGCGACGTCCATCATCACTGGTGGTACAGAGATAGGCTTAGCGACGACGAGAATGAAACCTCCATCACGGCGGCCATAGCTTCCATACCCCCTCCACCTCCATAACCTTCCTCACAACATCCGCCATGGAATCTAGCGCCTTCACCGTTGATGTGGGATTAAGCTTCGTTGACCATTTCCCGATGGGGAGAGTGAGAGGAGATGGTCGAGAGATAGGAATGAGAGTTTTTAATGGGTGGGTGAGGGAGAGGGTAGGGGTGAGGTGGGTGGGTGATTTACTAATAATATATCTATTTAATAATTATTAAATAATCAATTATAACCTGAATTTTGAAATATGAAACTTAAAACATGATTTATGAAATGCAAACTTTAAAAACAGGTCTAGATGTAATTTCCTCTATAATCATTTATAAGTGATTACATAAAGTTCAAGCCCAATTTCTCCAGAGCGTAACCCTTTGCCCAAATGTGTGATTCTCTTTTTCTATGTGGAATCATTAAGGGAAAGATTTATAACTATAAATATTTAAGAATGCAATTTCAAAATTTACAAACTTGCAAAAGATTTCAACAATCAAGTGGTCACATTGTAACCTATAATTTAAATTAAACATGTCATTGTCACATATCATATAATTTATGGTTTAGTTTATGGTTCAAACTTAGATACTAAATCACAAATTAAATAAGGTCACAGTTACACACCACACAATTTATGGGTCACGATCACATATTAAGTTATAAATCACACAATTAACATTTCATAAAAAAATTATTGGTCACAAATCATACAATTAACTGGTTACAATCACTATTCTTATGACCTCACCTTACTCTACCGCCACTACTGCTAGCAACCACCTCGATGAAAAAGAATGAGTTTGAGAAGGAACATACTTGTTCGACCATCGAGTTGTTGCAACGCTGCAATACCCATCCACCCCATCTCTCACCTCCATATCTACAGTTGTCGAACCACCACGCCACTCCAATGCCACCACAAAACAACCTTCAGATCTACAGTCGTCATCCCTGGAACGTCGAAAAAGAGGGAGGCTGAGAATGAACATGCTCGTCGGACCACCGTGCTAACCTATGGTTGATTATAACAAATAAGTTAATCTTGTTTAATAATAAGTTGAATTTAATTGGTTATAGTTCTTCAAAGCATACGATGAAAGATTGATCGATGGTCGTCAAAAGATCAAAAACTATCATCACAAATCGGACTCATTAAGGAGGATAAGATCGAATCAGAACCTTCGAATCGGAACAAACATGGCCAAAACGTAAAAAGACCAAAATTGTCGGGAAGTTGACCGGCCGGAAGAGGCGGTCAATCGGAAGTCTCTAACAGTCTGAAATTTGATCGTTCTGACCTCTTATTTTTATTGTACAAATGACTATTGATTATCAGGACAAAAGGCGATTAACCGGATGTGTCATTCGAACTCACATATTTTTTGATATTTTGAACTCTATAAATATCTCTACTTCTTGCATTCATTATAACATTTTTTAAGAGCATTAAAGTGGGAACTATTTGAGTAAAACTCTTTGAGCTTAAGTTTTATTCAATTCTTCAAATATTTACTTTGAAAACTTTTGATTGATTAAATCAACTTTTGAAAATCATCTTTTTCGTCAAAAAAATTTTATCTAACACTTAAGTTTCATTCATTATTATTTATTTAAGTGTTAGCCTATTTCTCTTTTTATACTTAATTTGTGTATATTATTTATTAAGAGAGATGTTTTAAATTATAAAATCATTCTTCTTTAAATTTGTGGGTCATATTAAGGTCCCCGTAAAGCCCAATAGTATATATGGATCAGTACTCCTTATTTGTAAGTTTTCGAAAACACTGTAAAGGATTTGATTGCACCATAAGTAAATCAATATAGTAAAAATGTCTTACTTGAGTTGGAGAGCTTAGTAACGGAGGACGTAGTTCATTGCTTTGTGTCAAACCTCCACAATTATATCGTTTGCATTCTTTCTACCCTTCTACTTATCGTTATTTTATTTATATTTATTATTTGATTGATCTACTTCCTTTTATTTGCTTATGAATATTAATTGATCAACGTGTTCTTAATTTATTGATTTAAGTCTATTTTTCGAAAAAAGAATCTCAAATAGGAAAATATTGATTATGATTATTTGATTAAAGAAAATTCTTCGTTAAAAGAAAAATTTGAATATCTAACTAAAATTATTTACAAATTCACTCAAGGTAAGAAAAATTTTAATTTAATGCATGATGATCAAAAGTGTGTTTTTGACAAAGGAAAAGTTGAATATAAACCATTCTTGAAACAAAAATCTTTCAGAAATTTATTTGTTAAGGCATCAAACTCCTCTCTTTCAAACACTACATGTAGCTTTTGCAATGAAGATGGACATATAGTTCATATTTGTCTATTCAAAAAGAGGCTAAACTTTGAAAGTAAGATTAATTGGATTCAAGAGTCCACTAAAACTAACTACCAAGGACCAAACTTGTATATGTACCAAAAATTAAATTATTTTTGTAGGTACCAAAGAAGATAATGTGCAAATGGTTCTCGGATAGTGGATGCTCAAAGCAGATAATCGTAGATAGAATGTTACTATCAAACTTCAAAAAGAATGACAAATGCCATGTCACATTTGGAGATAATGCAAAATGAAAAATCTTTTGAATTGAAAATATTGGTAATCATTCTTCTCCTTCAATTGAAAATGTTTTATTAGTACACAACCTCAAACATAATTTTTTTTTAGTATTAATCAATTATGTGATAAAGGATATTGTATAAAATTCGATTATTCTAAATGCCTTATTAATGATGCTACATCCAAAGAGATGATATTTATAAGAAGTTAAAGTAAAGATGTTTATATCATTAATATTGAATTTAAAAGTGAAAAACTGTTTATCAAAATTAAAAGATGACATTTGGTCGTGGCATAAGAGATTAGGTTATATTAGCATTAATCTTCTTTAAAAAAATTTCAAAAATTATTTTGTCAAAAGTTTGCTAAATTTAAATTTTGAGAAAGATAAAATTTGTGATACTTGTCAATTTGGGAAACAAGTGAAAAGCTCTTTTAAATCTAAACTATAATCTTCAACTACAAAATCGCTACAACTTCTTCACATAGACCTTTTCGAACCTTCTAAGACCGCTAGCTTGGGTGTTAAACATTATGCATTCGTTATTGTTGACGACTTTTCTAAATTTACTTGGGTCCCATTTTTAAATCTAAAGAAGAAGTTTTGAATGTATTTGAATATTTCACTACAATATAAAAGAGGCTAAAACTTAGTCGCTACGTGTCGCGATTTCCCATCGTCGTAATTCCGAAAAAAAAATTCAATTCAACCAACATTTCTTTCTTCTTTACACGAACTGCACCAACTAAACTGCCAGCTTTTTATCTTTCTTTCACCAGTCGTTTTCCTTTTCCCATTTTCACGCCTCTCACAATAAAATTCGTGTTCTGGTTGGATTGAAGCTCGGCTAAAGGTGGGTGTGCATAATTTCCATTTTCCTGAATTCGTGTTCTGGTTGGATTGAAGCTCGACTAAAGGTGGGTTCTGCATATTTTCCATTTTCTTGAAGGAATTCTTTTTGGTATTGGTTGGAGTCGAATTTTATAACTTGAATGGTTGTGTGAGCACCTTCTTTCTACTTTTACAAAAAAATTTGTTTATGATGAAGATGAATAATGAACGTAGAATGTTTGCTGTAGAAGGAAAAAAAGGGCTTCTGTGCACACGGAGATGCCATGTCTCAATGCCACGGAGACACAATTCGCGCATCCGTGTCTCTGTGTGTGCACACGATGACACCGTGTGTACACACGGAGACACCTTGCCTCCGTGTCTCTGTGAGGAGACATGGTATCTCCGCAGGCATGGTGTCTCCGTGCCATGTCTCCATGTGCATGTTTCTGTGTGCACACATGATGACGCCAGTGGTTTGCCTGTTATTAAAAAAATTAGGTAATTCTAACAGTTGGGTGATTCTTACATTTTATTTTGTTTTTATAGTATTTAGTTATTTGTATTATGGATGTTGGGAGCTGTAAACTAGAAAAGAAGCACAGTTGAGCTATTTATCCTCAATCAAAAGAATCTTCTAATGCACTACGTAGAGAATTATATGCCGAATCAAAGGAATCTTCGAATGCGCGACGTAGAGAATTATATGCCCAAGAACAGGAATTGCGTAGTGTGTGTCGACAACAGTTGAGTCTTCAGAAAAGAGTGCCTCGAGCTACGCATTATCCAAATTCTAGAAGAAAAGGCAACAACAGTAGGACAGGTACTTCAGATGTAACCTATGAGTTTTTTTCTTTTGTTGTGTATCACATTTAGTCTTTGTACTAATTAATTATATTGCTTGGCTTATTTTAATTTTCCTTATCTAAATCATATTTTTCTATGTTTTAGGTGATCTGTTAGCTAGAAGTGTTGATAATCTTCAACAAACAGGTGACTTATACTTCCACTTAATTATATTACTTGTTGCATCAGGTTTTTTTTTCTTACTTCATGCAATCTATTTTGATTTTTTCTTATCTAAATTATATTTTGCAATGTTTTAGGTGGTGTGTCGCCTAGAAGTGTTGATGATTTTCAAGAAACAGGTGTGTTATCCTTTGACTTTAGTATAGTACATTTTTGTATTCTTCTTGAGTTTATAGATTGTTTATTTCTTTGACTACGTTTTATTGTTTTGCTGGTCTTCCAAATGTTAGAATATACTTCCAATATTTTACAACACATTCCAACCAAATGTTACTTGTTATCTATGCCAACAATTTGTGATTTCTGTGGAGCGAAAAAGTTTCATAAAGAAAGTAAAGGTTTTTGTTGTTGTGATGAGAGTATTAAACTGAAAATCAATGTTATACTTCTAGAATTGCATCTTTTATTTACATCTAAATCTGACGAATCAGTTGACTTTAGAACTTATATTCAAAGTTACAATTGTAATTTTTCTTTTACTTCATTTGATGTAAAATATGATAAAGACTTGTGTCAAAAGAATAAAGGTATATAAACCTTTAGAATTCAAGGACAGATATATCATTACCTAAATGAACTTCTTCCCATAGATTCTAACCCTTCTTATTTACAGCTTTATTTTTACGATACCGAAAATGAAATACAAAATCGCTTAAAAATATCATATAGGCTTTCTAAATCAATTGTTGAAAAATTATTTCACATTTTAGAGATAAATCCATACGCAGTTTTTTTCCCGAAATTTGGCCGATGTTACTGATTTGGAAAGCCGTGAGATAAAAATTGCATGTACTTTGGGTATGGATCAAAGAGTTTATAATGCTCCGACGGTATCACGAGTTCTTGCGATTTGGGTGAATGATGAAAAGTCTAATTTTGGGGTTCGTGATATATGTATTTATACCCATTCTGGTAGTAAGCATAGAGTAAACTATTATTTTGGATATTATGATCCTCTCCAATACCCTTTGATATTCCCTAATGGAGAGAGTGGATGGCATCAAGGTATTGAAAGGGTTAATAAACATGATAGAAATCATGATGTTTCTTCTATTGATGTTATGCTTAATGCCGATTATGTTGATTTTCCTGGAGAAATATTGGAGAATGAAACTAAAGGGTTGAAAAATAAATTGTTCATTGATTTTAATTTCTTTATTATTAACTTTTATTTTTTCCCTATATTTTCAGTTTTACACAAAAAGTGAAAACGATTACAGGTGTCTTGTCGTGAATACTATTGTTATAAACTACAGGTAAGGTCATTAGATAATTCCATATTGCTACATGTTGGTCGTCTTTTACAACAATATGTAGTTGACATGTATGTCAAAGTTAAATCTTCTAGATTAGATTACTTCCGTAATAATCAAACGCGGATACGTAGTGAGCCTTACCAAGGAATTGTTGATAGTGTACAAAATGGTGAAACTAGCGGTTCTAATGTTGATTGAAGGATCATTTTGCCATCATCCTTCATCGGTGGTCCTAGAGATTTGAATAAACAATATATGGATGCAATGACATTAGTTCAAAAATTTGGGAAACCTGACATCTTTTTAACAATTACATGCAATTCCAATTGGTTTGAAATTAAGCAAGAGTTAAAATTTTGTGATGAGGTTTACCATACACTCACTTCCTAATTATATTGAAATCAGGTTCAAAAATTTTTTCTCCTGAAATGGTAGACAAAATTGTGAGTGCTGGAATGCCTAATAGTACAAAGTATCCTTATTTACACTGTGTTATTGTCAAGCACATGATTCATATTCCTTGCGGTGTTTTAAATCCGAATAATGTGTGTATGAAAAATGGTGAAAAATGTAGGAGCCGTTATCCACATAGCTACACTTCACATACCTCTTTTGATGAGCTTCTTATCCAAAATATAGAAGGCAAGATGATAGTAAAAAAGTTAGGTTAGAAAATATTTTCTTGATAATAGATGGGTACCTTATAATCCTTATTTATTGGCTAAATATGACTGTCATATAAATGTAGAAATCTGTTCAACAATAAAAGCCGTTAAATACTTGTACAAATATGTTTACAGAGGACATGACAAGGTTAATTTCTCTTTATGTGATGAGAATAAACTTGACAATAAGGATGAAATAGAGAGATTTCAGTCTGGTAGATGGATTTCTCGACCGAAGCAACATGGAGGATTTATGGATTCACTATGTATGAAATGAGTCCAGCTGTTATTTCGTTACAGTTACATCTAGAAAATAAGCAATTGTTTACATATAAAGATACTGATAATTTTAGAAAAGTTATTGGAGATGACTTCTTCCAAAAAACCATGCTTACCGAATTTTTTACAATAAATATTACTAATCAAGAAGCAAGAAAGTTGTTATACAAAGAATTCGCTGAATATTTTGTGTGGGCATCCGCAATGCAAGTTTTGGACTAATAGAAAAAAAAAAGAGTGCTATAATTGGAAGGAATGTAGCAGCAAATCCTAGAGAATGAGAAAGATATTACCTGCGAATATTGTTAAATCATGTTAGAGGACCGATATCTTTTGGAAATCTTAAATTATTTCAGTAGAATCTTTTCGTAAAGCTGCATTATTACGAGGTTTACTCAAAGGAAATAATAATTATGGGCTATGTTTACAAGAAGCCTGTGATTATCAAATGCATATTTCTTTACGCCGCTTGTTTGCAACTCTTTTAATATTTTGTGGTCTTGATGATCCAAAAAAACTCTGGAACCAGTTTAAAAAATTATGTTTGAAGATTTTTTACGAAAAGGNTGGAACCAGTTTAAAAATTTATGTTTGAAGATTTTTTACGAAAAGGCATGAGTATCAATAATGCAGAGGTCAATGCATTAAAGTCTATAGATTTATTTTTAGAACCACTTGACAAATATTTGAATGACTATACATTAGCTATTTATGATGTTAGTATCCAGCAAGATAAAGTATTAGAAAGACTGGTTAGTGAAGAATTAGAGATATTAATATCTGATAGTGATGTTTCATGTGCCGATAGTCTTAACCAAGAGCAAAGAGCTACTTATGATGTTGTTCTAATTAAAGTTTTTGGTAATATTGGTGATATGTATTTTATTGATGGTGCAGGTGGAATAGGGAAGACTTTTTTATATCGTGCATTACTTGCAGCTATTAGATCAAAAGGTTTAATTGCTTTAGCAACTGTATCATCAGATGTAGCTGTTGGCTTGTTGCCTGGTGGTCGAACAGCACATTCAAAGTTTAGAATTCCACTTCATATTCATAATTATAGTGTTTGTAAAGTGAATAAACAATCCGCTTTAGCTGATTTGTTTATAATGACAAGACTAATTATATGGGATGAAGCTCCAATGATAAATTGTCAGGATGTAGAAGCTTTAAATAAAATGTTAAGGGACATAACTAGCATTGACTTACCATTTGATGGAAAAGTAATAGTTTTGGGTGGGGATTTTCGACAAATCTTGCATGTCGTCCAAAGAGGAAGTAAAGAAGATATAATTGCATCGAATTTAGTTAATTCTTATCCGTGGCCCCATTTTACAAAAATAAAATTTGTTCAAAATATGCGAGCTCTTTTAGATCCTTCTTTCTGTAAATATTTGCTTCGAATTGAAAATGGAACAGAAAAAGAACATTCGTGTGGTATGGTTAAACTTTCGTCTGCTATGACTCTAGCTTATGAGGAAGATAATATTTCATTACATAAATTAATAGATGCTGTATTTCCTCATATAGATGACTATTCAAAAAGCCTTCATCGTATGATTAATCGAGTTATTTTAGCCCAAAAAAATGAACATGTTGACGAGATCAACAATATTCTCATAGATCGTTTCACAGGAGATGCTTATACTCATTATAGCTTCGACGAAATGTTAGATACAACAGATCAATCTATGCAAGAAGACTTATTCAATTCATTGACCCCAAATGGTATACCACCGCATCAATTAGTGCTTAAGATTGGCTGTCCTATTATATTACTCCGAAATATTAATCACAAGGAAGGATTGTGTAACGGAACAAGATTAATATGTATACACTTCGAACGTAATGCCATTTGTGCAGAAATTGCTACTGGAGAATATAGTGGCAAGAAAGTTTTTTTGCCCCGTATTCCTTTTATACCACTTAAATCTGATAAAACAGTATTTCCATTTAAAAGAACATAATTTTCAATACGTCCATGCTTTGCAATNTCTGATAAAACAGTATTTCCATTTAAAAGAACATAATTTTCAATACGTCCATGCTTTGCAATGACTATAAACAAATCTCAAGGACAAACTTTAGAGTATGTTGGCATATATCTTTTAGAACCTGTATTTTCGCATGGACAATTATATGGTGCATTATCAAGAGTAAGGACAAGTGTGTGTGTGTGTGTGTGTGTGTTAAAATTCTTGCGAAACCAATATTATCCAGTCAGATCCATGCTCATACACCAAAAATGTTGTTTACCAAGAAGTTTTATCTGTAGTTATGCAAAAAATTTTAACTTCTTCTCTATACCTCACTACATTTACGACTTCTTTATACCTTACTACATGAAAGTTTAATATAACTCTTATTTTACAACAAGATTACTATATTAAAATTAGATGCATAAACTCATTCCTATCAATAAACCTGTTTGTGGCATTCTAGCTAGACTAAAGTCGTAATCCATTTTCATCTCTTATTTCATACCAATTGTTATAACATATTGTTTATTGTTTACTTATATCTTCTTTTCAATTTTTCATAAGAAATGTAACATTGAAAATTGTTGTTTCTATCCAATGAACATTTCATGCATATGTTCTAAAAGGTTAGTTATTCTTATATGCTTTAGTTTGATTTGCTTACCAACTTAATTTGAAGACTTCTAATTCACAATGTCGTTGTCATTTATGTTAATGATATCATTATAGGAGGAATATCTTCACATGTTGTAGAATTCTAAACTGACTAAGGATGAGGGGAGCCATTTCATTATCCAGAGATTGATTGATTGGAAAGCTGCTGTAGTTAACAATTACAAGATGTATCTCAACTAAAGTATGTGTATTTGAGCATGCAAGTTATTTGGAGCAATGCTTGCTATGTCCCATGTTGCAGAATTCTAAGGATGAGACGAGTTTTCAGTACAAGTTTTGAGCCAATATCCTCACTTAGAGGCTTTGAGATGTGTGAAAGGAAAACCAGCCAAGGGTTATTTTTGGCTGCAGTGTCAACTCAAACCTATTTGTAGGAATTCTTTTTAGTATTGGATAGAGTCAATTGAAAGTGTAATATGCATTATTATGATGATGATATTATTTACTAGAAATATATTTAGTTATTTCTCATTTCTCTGGTTCAAGTTTTTAGAGGTTAGTGTTGTGTTGTACTAGGGAAAGATGAAAAACTTTATGCTTTTCTACTTTTAGAAAATCTTTTGGTTATAATGAATTTGTGATGATTATGCGTTTCTAATTTTAAAAAAATTGGGTTATAATGAATTTGTGAACCTTTTCAAGTCAGTGTACGGAGACAGTGTCTCCGGCATGGAGACATGGCATATGGAGGCATGGTGTCTTCGTGACAAAAAAAAAAAAAAAAAAGATACTACCCATGTCTCATGGAGACACGATTAGTGTCTACGTGGTGCACGGAGACACCATGTCTCCATGTGACACCATGTGTGCACACAGAGTCATGGTGCGCACACGGAAGTATGGTGTCGCCTTGACAAAAAAAAAGGAGACACAACCCACGTCTCTGCATGCCACGGAGACGCGATCTGTGTCTCCATGGTGCATGAAGACACGATGTCTCCTTTCGTGCAGACAATTTTTTTTCAAATATAATTAACAATGGAATTCATACTTTAAAATATACTAATTTATAACCCATTTTTCTTTTTAAACTACTTACAAAAGTCGAGGTAGATAGTGAATATATATAATGTTTCTGTTTTTCATGGACATGGAGTGATGCACGGACACCTCTCCCCACGTTTGTTGTATTGTTTGATTGTTTGATTGGCCATTCTTTAAATCCATACCTTATCTACCAAAACATACATACTTTTCTTATAAAAAAAGAAAGAAATCTAACTATAATTATAGAGTGTGCAAGTAGAAATCAATACTTTTCACTTCCCGATTGATTATATATATGTATATAATATAATTTCATTCTCTACACTACTACTCATATTTCCTCATCTTCTCTTCTGTATTTTCCCTCCCTTCTATCCCCTCCGTATTTCTATTCCCAATCCCGAAAGGTAACTTCACAAATAAGATAAGATGTTATTTTCATATATTTTTGCATGGTGATTTTAATATTTCTAATTGTGCTTTCTTCTTACAAGGAAAATGAGTAAGAACTACAAAACCATCCCAAATATCCATCCAGACCAAAGTGACTGGACTGCCAAAATTATTGTAGTTGAAAAGAGTTCACCCAAATCGGCTAGAAATGATTCCACCATATTCTTCAAAATGACATTAATAGACACAAAGGTATCTTCCTTCTTATATATTTATATCTATAGAAAAGTTTTACTATTCTCTTATCATTATTTTTGTTATAAAAGGGGAATAAGGTGCAAGCTACGATTTTTTATCCCAACATATCGGCTCTTCAAGATCGATTCATTCTATCCAAGACATATTTGATATCTAATGCCACAGTCAGATACACACCACCACAGTTTAAGAAAAGCATAGGTAAATTCCAATGGACGATTTCTAGAACAGCTAGAATACAAGAGATTCGGGAAGACTATAGTGCACTACTGTCTTCTACATATGTTTTTACTCATTTTCATCAAATGCAGGATTACATGGATACAAACACAGACATTTGTAATTTATAATACCTTCATTTTCCATTATTACTACTTATTATTTTAATATATACACCTACTAATTATTTATTTATTTCTTTGCCAATCTTTTTAGCTATCCTTGGAGCAGCTATTGATATTCAACCAAAAAGATTGATTCAAACACACCTTGGATTGCAATCTTATGTTCAAGATGTCATTCTTGTAAATGATAAGTTTGTACATCTTTAACTGATTAGAAAAACTATATAACTAATATAACTTCTAATCTTTTTTCATAGCTTTCAAATAATAGTGTTGACCATGTGGAATGATTTCGTAGAAAGAAAATGTGCTGTTATTTTAGATAACTTGACTAAGAGGCCAATAGTGGTTGGAAAATAACTTAAAGTATCATCTTTCAACGATAGACTTTACATATATATTCATCCAGTATTACCTTAAGTACAAATTTTCACCTAATTATTAATTATTATAACATGCCTTTCAATATCCACAAAGCCAAGCAGCTCTTTCATCATTGATCCTCCTTTCGAACAAGCTACTTGATTGAAGTCCTGGTACTCACACTTAAAATCTATCTTCCTTTGCTATGAGTTGAATATAGTAAAATAAATTATTGTCTTTAGTTCGATTTACTATTTTAATCAATCTTTCATGTATTTAATTTGACTACTGTTTTAATCAATCTTATATGAAGGGTAGATACAAAATTTCAAAAGTTGAACGACCTTGTAGCTAAAAAGTGTTATTACGAATTGATTTCCTCAAGAGTGTATGTTCCAAAAGAAGATAAAATCACTCAGATTAGAAATATAGGAGATCTTTTACCTGTGGTGGGTACCTGATTCTTATATTTAATATTTGCATTCTATATTTTCTTCATATTCATTTTCAAACATATTTTTTTTATTCTATTATCATAGCAAAGCTACTTTTGGTTAAGAGCAAAGGCAGATATCGAACATCATGATCAATCATTCTGGTATATGTCTTGCAACAACTGTAATAAATCTACTTATACTGATTTCGATGAAATCCATTGCAACTCATTCTGCAGATATTCTCAGGCTGGTGCTATTCTAAGGTCATAATAAATTTAATACAATACATATTTTTCACCTCTTATATCATCTATCAATTCTAAATGAATTCTATATTGTGTTAATAATAGAACAAGAGCTTTTATCAAATTGCAAGATTCATCAGGATCTATTCATGCTACAATGATAGTAGAACCTGCTAAAAATTTCTTACAATGCTCAGCACTCATGTTAATGAAGAAATTACTCAAGTGCCTATCTTAAGATCATAATATATTAGACATTCATTTACATTTACATTATTAACATTCATTTACATTCTTAAAGACTGTCTTCTTCTTTTTTTTCCAGGTAACAAATTTTCCAGAATCAATTCTCCCTTTACGAAATGAAGAGTTGTTTTTTTATGTTAAAGCTGTAAAACAGAAAATTGGAGAAGAATACAAGTACGATGTCATTTTTGTTATAGACAAAACTTCAACAATAACAAAAAGTCTACATGAGAGCGTTGATGAAAGCACATCCCTAACTCCGTTAGCTAAATCACTGCATTTCACACGAGATGATTAATGAATCATCAGCAAAAAAGAAAATTATGTTTTGCTTCCAAGGAAGATGAAGATGAAAAAGATGATTGTGGCAAAGGGAAAGCAATTGCAGTTAGTAAATCAGCTCATGAAGTTGATGACTTACTAAATGATGTAACAAAATGTTAAAGAATTGGATAGATAACATTCAATGAACTTGAAGATAGTTTTTGTGACAGCTAGATTTAGTTTTTGTTGCTTTTGTCTCATTCCAATGAATGGAATTTGAATTTTACTGGTGCTGATGTATAAAGTTTAGGATATTGATTTTGTCTAGTAAATTAGTTATTGAACCAAATATCATAGTTTGGTTCTATAATTATTGAACATCTTGTCCTGGATATATATTTAAGTAATGCTTTGGTTCATGTCCATTTGAATTGTCATATCAGTAGTAATGCAGCTCTCTTGTGTAGTCAGTATATATTTAAGTCATGGTTTAATTCATGTTCGTTTGAATTACCAGTATTAATATAACTCTTTGCATTTTCATTCAATTAAAACCAATTTTGAATATTTTTTTAACAAATTTTCTATCTTTTATATTAATTATAACTACTTGCCAGCTAGATTTAGTTTTTGTTGCTTTTATCTCATTCCAATGAAAGGAATTTGAATTTTACTGATGCTGATATATGAAGTTTGGAATATTGATTTTGTCTGGTGAATTAGTTATTGAACCAAACATCATTTGTAGTTTGGTTCTATAACTGTTCAACATCTTGTCTTGGATATTTATTTAAGTAATGTTTTGGTTCATGTCCATTTGAATTTTCGTATCAGTAGTAATGCAGCTTTCTTGTGTAGTCAGTAAGTATATATTTAAGTCATGGTTTAATTAATATTCATTTGAATTACCAGTACTAATATAACTCTTTGCATTTTCATTCACTTAAAACCAATTTTTAATTTTTTTTAACAAAATTTCTAGCTTTAATATTAATTATAACTACTTGCATTCAGACTTCCACCTACCCACTCAACTACCTACCCAAAAATTAACATTCTCAATTTTCAACAAATTCATTATCATCACATTCACAATCATCAATTCAAAACACCATTCCAACTAAATTTATCCATCTCCAATTCATTTGGTTCGGCCACCACCACCGTCACCACACCGCCGAAAAAGGTAAGTTATCTCCCAAACCCTTTTTTCCCTAAAATATGCAGGCAAGGAGACACTGACTGTGTCTCTGTGCATCGCGTGCAGAGACACAGAGTCGTGTCTCCGTGCGCCACGAAGACACAGGCCATGGCTCTGTGAGACACGGGTCACTCCATGACACAGACAGTGTCCGTGTCTCCGTGTCCGAGATATCACACAAATCATTTGTTTTTTTTTTTTGTTTTTGTTTTTTTTTTTTTTTTGCTTCAATTAAATCTTGAATATCTATTATTAAATTATGCTTTTGTAATAATTTTTGCAGATGTCTTTGCAATATATATTATCTCCAAATAAGTGGTTTTCAGCTACAATCAGTCAATTTCCAAATTATCGATATGTTAAGGATTTTGTAGAGCTTATAAATTTAGATGAACATGCGTCTTTATTGTGTAGTAACTTTCATAGATTTATATATGGAGTGATTTATAGAGAAGAACAACAACAACAATTTAGTAATAAGTTAATTCATGAAATCATAATGAGACTTGTAGATTGTGGCAAAAACAATGAAATTTTGGTCAAATTAGATAATAATTTAGCCCGCTTTAGTCTACAAGAGTTTTATTTTATCACAGGATTACCCTACCATGAGGTATGTGTTAATCTTGACTTCAAAAATAATAGGCTTAGAAATCAGTATTTTCTTGGTACAAAGAAAATTAGTATAAATATGCTTCTTGATGCATTTCATCTTTGTGAACATTCAGAGGATAAATTTAAGTTGGGGTTGGTAATGTTAGTAGAGTGTGTTTTGAAACCTACTGGAAGAAATATTGATTACAAAACTCTAGGTATGGTTGAGCAACTTAACGACTTCCTTGAATATCCATGGGGTCGCACGGTATATTTTGTTCTGTTAAACTCATTACGAGAATCTAAACTGGAAAGAGTACACGGACTACAACAAAATTGACAAAATGAATGTAAATATGCATTGAATGGATATCCACTTACATTCCAGGTATCTTCTTCTATTCTTTTATTTTTAACCAGTCTAAATATAATTTACATATAGTATATAATATTTATAATCTTTATATTCAATTATATTTCAGTATTGGATATACGAAACTTTTCCAGAGATTGGACAAAATTTTGGACGCCGTAAATACAAAACTGTACAAAGTCGAAGAATGCATAGATGGAAGCCGAATCAATTTTTTTACTGAGAAAACAGTGAGGAAATTTTTGTATAACAAAAGGTATTAAAAGTATTTAATTATATTCATTTATACATTCATAATATTATATTTAATCTCAAAGCCTACTCTTCACATGTTACAGATTCAAGTAATTGCAATTTTACAGCCTTCTGAAGAAGAATTGCAGACGATGTGGTATATGTTGCGTTTTTTTTTTATATCGC
>CAIGRB010087905.1:53330-66002 GCA_903798255.1 Fraxinus quadrangulata | reverse complement strand
TCTTTCGAACAGTGCTATTACTCTCCCAAAATTAATCTAATCGCATTATACGTTCCAACAAATTTTTATTCTTTTTTTTTTACCTGTATTGTGCTTGATTAGAAATACAATTGTTTAGCTGTATCTCTGTCCCATTTCTTTTGGTGTATTGAATTTATATTGTCAGTACCTAATGTTAAATAACAGGAATTGTGAAATAGTTAAATCTGGAAACATTTAGATGTTTTTTTAGGCCTGCGGTGTTATCTTATTTTCTTTGTCAAACTAGATTTTTAAATTATTACTTATTATTGAATATTTTTGTGACACGGGATTGTCTAATTACCCCCCGTTTGACAAAAATTATTTGGGAAAAATAGAGTTTTGAATAGCGATTTTAGGAAAATATGTGATTAAAAAATAGAGAAAAGTTTTAAATTTACGTGTAGAATATTTTATTGTGTAAATATATGGTTGAAAATGAGTATATAGAAAAATGAATTTTAAAATAATGGCCGTCAAACATGGGTTTAAATTCTTTTACATTTGAATATTTAAGGTGGGAAATTTAATTGAATAATCAATGGTCGAGCAAACTCGAAACTCAAACTGTAAATTAGTTAAGTCGACTCATTGAGTTTTGAACTAAGTATTTGGAGTTGTCTTACTGGATTTTGGATGGTAGCATTCTATTGCATAGATGCTTCCATATTTTATGGACGACATTTGTCAATTGTATGATTATCACATTGAAGTTTTAATATATATTTAAGTAGCATTGGCTTAGAGCTTCAATTGTACCAATTTATGAGTTATATTATTAGATTATTTCTATGCATAGCCTTTGTGACCCTGAAACCTAATAGAATGGGGGGACTTGTCACTCATTTCGTCCAAGGCTTACTCTAGTCGATGTCAATTATTTTGCTGATAGTGTTACAGTACTTGAAAAAAATTTATTAGAATTTTGAGGGTGGGGTTGGTCAACTTAGACCCTGTTTGAAACCCATTTTGGGTGAAAAAAAATTTAGTATTTTTTTTTGAAATAGTGATTGATGGAAGATTGTGTGGTTAAAAAGTAAGGAGATTTTTTGGGTTTATGTGTAATATTATTTTATTGATAGAATGTGTGGTTGAAATGAAGAAAGAGAAAAAAAATGAGAAATAGAATGAGAAAAAAATGGGTGTCAAACGGGGGCTTATAGTTTAGTAGATAATGATTCATGTTGCATGTATAATTTAGTTTGACAATATTAATTAACAACTCACGATTAATAGCATCACATTTATACATTTGAGAAACTTTTTTTTTTTTAAATGAGTAATACTATGTAGCTCCATTGGGATTATAACCTCAATCTAAATGGTGTTAGACGTTAAACTAAATAAAATGTGGAAATAAATGACTTATTTAATTTCACCTATCATTTAATGACATATTAATACAACAGAGACTTGAGTTAGTGGGGTTATAACCCTAGTCTAAATGATGTTAGACGATAAACGAAATGAAATGAAAACTTAAATGACTCACCTATTATTTAAGATGAGAACTACATGTGGAGATACAGAAGCATTACATCGGGGTGGGTGGGAAATTTATTTTACCTTTTTTATTGCGCGGGACCCACTCTAATGTGAGAGGGTGTAAGGCTTCTATAATGTTTTTCTTCTATACAAATGGAAATTTTCATTATTTAATGCTGCATTAACATCACCTAAATTAAGTTTGCAATTCCAGTGAAACTAAGCTCTTGATACACATTCTTTCAAAATATATTATTTCAAAACTCATTTTCAACCAAACATTTTCCAATAAAATAATATTTTTCATCACATCAATAATGTTTCCTTATTTTTTAACCACATATTTCACATCATATCACTATTTAAAATACATTATTTTCTCAATAATATCCATTAAACACACCCTAGGTATATTACTCTTTTTAAATCAATGACTTGAATTTTGACGACAACATTATTGTCAAGTATAATCGTACAATTAGCATAATTCAATGATAATTTCATAAAATCACCTAATGAATGAATAATACGAGCCCCTGATTGAAAAACGTTCTTTCAAAATACATTATTTTATAACTCATTTTTAATAACATATTTTTCAATAAAATAATATTTTTCATCACATTAATAATTTTTCTTTATTTTTTAACATTATATTTTTCATCATATCACTGTTTAAAATACATTATTTCCTCGATAATATCCATAAAAAACACCTGAAGAGTTTAAAATTCCCGCCCAGTTCCCGTGTAAAAGAAGCCGTGCAAATCGAATCCATTTCGACAAAAAATCAAGGATGTACCCTTTTTGGTCATTAATTCTCTGAATTTACAGTATCAGATCGCAATTCTACATACTCCGACAATAATTTTCGTTTTACCAGAATTTGGGGTTGGGTTGGAAACCATCGATTTGGGGGATTAGATAAGATATGGAAAATCAACGCCCCAAAACGAAAGCTGAATGAAGAAGAAGCTCGAAAGATTCTGGAGAGAGTCGCCAAATAGATTCAACCCATTATGCGTAAACACAATTGAAGAGTCAAAGTTCTCTCCGAGTTCTGGTAATAACTTAATTTATTATATGTGTAGACCTTTTTGATCTCTATAGATTCCCTTTTGAATCTGGGAAAGCCTTGGGAAATGAAATGAGGAAATTGGGTTTTCTCCTCGAAAATGCGATTTTGCTTAAACGTTGATTAGATAGGTATGTATTTTGGTTGTTGATTTGTTTGATCATTTTTACTATTAATGTGGATTGTGACAAGATATAGCCTTGCAGTCCAAAAAATCGGCTCTCCGGGCTCTGAATGTAGGAAAAGGTGTACATGTAAAATTGAGGCTTAGGAGACCAGACAAAGATAATCAATTGTACCCATTTAATACAATGCTCCACGAGCTCTGCCACAATGTTCACGACCCTCACAATGCCAGTTTTTACAAGCTCTGGGATGAAATTAGAAAGCAAGAGGCTGTTAATACATTTTTTACTGAACCAAATGAAGCTGATAGATGTTGGGAAGTTATTTGGGTTCTTTCTACTGTTTTAGTTAGAACGGAAGCATTATGCTAGTAGAATAATCAAAATATGGGAGCTGAATATGCATAGTGATATGGTTCTGATCTACTTTTATAGGGACTGAAAAATTTAGGAAAATATCTGTTAAAAACGTGCTTCCATGTTGGAAAGTTGTACCCATCACGATTATTATTTGGATTTCTATTTCACATCGTCATAGCTTGCGTTTTTGTTTCTTGTTCCTCATCTTTTCGCTTTCTGATTGCAAGCTACAAGAAATCCTGGACATTTGAGTTTCTAGTTTTCCTAGTGTACTCTGTTTGCATCTTTGGTTTGGTGCCCTTCTTTATTTCGTATTAAATTAATGTGATAATGACATGCCTAGGAATGCGAAGACCTCATGAATAAGGGAATAGGTGGAACAGGTAAGGGATTCAATGTTCCTGGAAGGCATTTTGGGGGATTCTTGGCCAAGCCTCCTCTTCATCTCTTCACCAAACTGCATTGTCTGCAGCTGATAGGTGAGCTCGTCTTGGATTGTTGCTTCCTCCTGGACCTAAATGCATTGCTGGGGATAGTTTTGTTAAAGCTGCTCTTAGCCCAATGCAAGCTGCTGCAATGGCCGCAGAAAGGAGATTGCAGGATAATATTTGGTGTGGCTTGGAGTCATATGATGTATCTGGAGAAAATGACAGTACTCATTCTTTGCTGAAGCCTTCAGATATGGGACTCAGGATTGCGAAGTTAGTCATGGTGAATTAGATGGACAGGGCATGGACATGTTATCTCGAAAAAGAAGTCGTGAATCAGACAATGTTTCATCATCCCCGTTCCATGGATAATCACCTAGAATCCACTTCTATAGATTTGACCAAGGTTAATTCAGAATGTGGTTCCAACTCTTGTCATGATCAAATGTTGGATAATAATATTTTTAGCATGGAGGACAAGTCAGGGATGCAGTCATCAGAAAATAATCCAAGATCTATTCTGTGAACGTATCTGAAGAAGCTTCAACTCCTCAATCTAACTATAGTCATGGACTGGTTCCTGATGAGGATGGTTTCAAAATGTGGAAATGTACGATGTGCACTTTGTTTAACCTGGTGAGCGTCGACTTTTTAATGTCTCTTCATGCATTCTTTTGTATTCTTTACCCTCTAGCTTTATAAGGCAAAACCTCTTCCATTTTCAACTATTATGATTCTCCTGAAAGTTTGACTATCTGAATTATGCTGTTAAGTGCACCTATCAAATTAGATAAATTTTTTCCTCAATCAATTCATTTAAGAATGATGATTTGAACACTTGTCATTGATGACAAAATAATGCTGAAGCATGAGAGCAATTTAGAATTTATGGAATACGCATTTCTTAATTTTTGGAGAAGTGAATTCTATCATTACTATGACCTGTTTACATGAACAACTGTTTCAATATGATGAGGGGTTCTTAAATTTGTAGAAACGAGGTTTTCTATGCGATTTTTGCTATTTTTCTTGCATACTCGCTGAACGTTGGAAGTGCCCTTAGAAAGACACTGGACAACCTCCAATGTCACTGTTCATAATTTGTCTCTGAGTCTCTCAATCATGACAAGGTTGATTTCACTCTTCCCCTACTTTTGATTTGACGTGTCACGTAGAATTTACCTTGATTTCATGGAGCTGATGATCTGTTTTGCAGACTATTGCAGCCACCAGCTCCAATATGTGAGCTCTGTGGAATCCAAAAACAAAAAGATGGGAATTCGAAAAGTGCTGTCTGGTCATGAAAAAATTGTACTTTGGATAATAGTGTGAAGTTAGAGAAATGTACCGCATGTAAAGAGCGGAAATATTCTTATGGTCCACCTTTGGCTACTCCAGCACAATCTTGGCACCTCAACTCAAAAAGTTCTTGGAATGCTTTTATCGATCTCTGTGAACTGATTTCTTTTACTGATGCACCTGATTTCGCTCTTTTGGCGATTCAGTCTATGGTAGCATTGGAGACATGGAAGTCTAGATTTTGGTAGACGAGACAGTTGTCCTCGCCTTCACATTCTCGTCCATGAGTTGGGATCTTCATCTATAGCAAGTGGGCAAGAGACAGATGGCTTCGAATTGTATTTCGCTGCAAGTATATATCCGTTGTTTGATTTGGTTTTTTTTGTCTTGCCATAACCTTGTAATTTTGGCAAAAAAAAAAAAAAAACCTATGAAGAGGATTTTAAAAAGATAAATTGTAAGTAGATTATTTATTTTGTTACCGTTAAAGTGAGTTATTCCGTTAAATTAGTCAACAAAAACTAACAGAATTAATTCAACTAAGTTGGAGCATTGAATTCACTTAAAAAATTTAGCCCATATTTGATAGAAATTATATTTTAAATTTAAATTTAAATTAATAATTAATTTTAATCATATATTTTATAAATTCTACAAGTTTTCAATTTTAACTTTTATTAAAATCTATTAAAAATTTGATTCTAATTCTTACAAACATGGGCTTAAACTTTAAGGAATAGCTTGATAAATCACCTTGCTCAATCCAAACCCACACCCAACACAATATGGGTTTGCTTGATAATTTATCTAAAAATTATGTTTTCGTGAAAGTGTGATTAAAATAAAATAAATTTGTGAAAAAATATGAAAAATAATTAAAATTGGTGTAGTATATTGTCGGGATCATGCTGGGTCCCACCAGTTGCTATTTAGGCCGTCACCCCAAATTGCCCTCCTAAGAAAAATATCATTATGATAATTTTAATCTTTTTCCCTACCTTCTTCCTCCCCCCTCCGTCTTCTGCGGCAGGAATGCAAGTTTCAAGCTTCTGCAACTCTTAGTTTACCTACATTTTTTTGTTCTGCTTTGACACGCATCTTTTCTCCCAAGTCTCCCACTCTCTCTCTATTTGTTGATTTGACCTTTTTGCCGTCCTAAAATCAAATTAAACCTTCTGTTTTTGTGCCTTTTTGAACCTCTATAGCACGATAATCATGGGGGTTTCTTAACTATGAAAACTATTAAAAACCCTGTACTCTTTGCTTAGTTTTATATTTGCTGATGTTAGCGTAGATGCCCATTTCGATTTCTTGATGATTTATGTTCTTCGGCAGAAGTCTTGGAAATTTTATGGGGTTTTCAGTCTCTTGCTCTTCTCCTTTGACTTGGCTTTCTGATATTTTAGCAGATCTTCACAGTCATAGTTCTTTGAAGGTTTATCGAAGGTCCTAGTCTTTATTTAATAGAGATTGAGCTGGAAACTTTGAAAATTATCCTTGCCTGGTCAAAAATAACAAAGACATCATCAAGCATACGGGTTTTTCTTAAGTTTATTAAAGGTTGTATCTTTATAGCTAATTTTATTTTAGTAGTTAGTACCCTTTTGCAGTATTGTCTTAGGACAGCTTTAACTTTGTAAATTAGGGCTTTCTGTGTACTCTGATGGGTTCTCAAGGCTAATCCCAGTCAAGGGTTCTTTTGTATTACCAAAATATGGCTGCAACTGAGCACTACTTTGTGGAGTGGAAAGAACAATATGTGTCGAAAGAGAGGGGCAATCGTGTGGTGCACTATTTCTTGAAGGATAATTCAGGGGAATCCATACTTGCTGTTGTGGGTACTGAGAGGAGTGTTAGGCACATGTTTTATGTTGTTTCCGAGGAGTTCTTGAATGCCCATGGGGCCAAGAACTCGGTTCATGCCGGGTTTAGATGGAGATCAAGAAGAGAGGTTGTGAACTGGCTCACTTCTATGCTGTCAAAGCAGCATATGCAAGCCGATTGCCCAAGTATGTTTTCTCATTTCCTCGTGTGTTAGCACTCTTTAATTATGCAAGTGTTTCTGCCTGTGGTGATTCAAATTATTGGGCTGTGATGAATGTAGTGGAAGATTGGAGGGTTTACTTTTTTTTAAATTATCTTTTAGCATCGAACTTTTGTTTATGGCTATTGTTGTGAATTTTTACTTCTTCAAGTCCTGATTTTGGAAAAGAGACCACCTTTTTCTTATCGGTAATAGATTTCAATGGGGAATTCGAAGGTTGAATTAGTAAGATATTTTGCTTGATTTGTGATCTTTTAGCATTAAAAACATAGATGCTCTGATAAACATATCTGAACTTTACTTGGGTTTGACAATTTCTTCAGGGAACCACTTTTTATTTTTCAAATTTGTTATCCTTGACTGAAACTTCATGATTTGATGTTCTAACTAAGCTCATTGCAAGTTCACCTTCCACAATGAGTGTCCTTAATTTAATCTCCCATTGCATGTTGATTGATTTGAAGTTTGAATGATTTAGTTAGCTCTTGTAAAAAATGCTGTTGAGTTCCAATCAAGCTTAATCTTTTATAAATATGTAGAATGCTTAGGAATTTTTCTTTGCCTCCCGGTATTGAAAAATGTGATTTTTCTGGTTGCGCTTATATGGAGATATCCTTGTGTGTGCATCTGTTGAGTTTTATCTATGATAATTTCACTGACTAGATTTTACATCTTTCATTTCTTTGTTCTAGTTATTTAACTACTTCCTTTATAAAGTTAAGTGAACTGTATAATGCTTCTGGCTATCGCACCATAATATTATCATTGCATTACATTTTGTTACTTCTACTTGGTATAGATGAGAAAATTATGCACGTGATAAATAAATGTTGGAATCTCAAATGCAACCAATTTTTGATCTGTTTACTTTTTCTCTTTTGATGATTCCTTTATATGATAATGACGACTTAGCCTTATTTCATATGGATGTTTTGTATATATAGCTGCCAGTGTTCTATTTTAGTTTTGTTGTTTCTCTTATCCTGTAAAGAAAATAGACATACCTTATATGATGTCAAGAAAATATTATTCTATTTATGTGTAATAATTAGCATGTTAGGTCAACATCTGCTTTTTGACATGGTAACTAATAAATGTGGCATCTCGTGCTTGATGATTTCATTCATTTACAGCATTTAGGAGAACTCCTAGATCTAGATTAAGAGGAATTATGCTCCTTGTACACTCCTTGTGTACATGGAGTTTGACACTCCTTTGCAAATTCAAAAATGTGGCACAATGTCAAACTTGACATTAAAAAATAATGTACTTGTAGTATGATTGAGATTAGACACTATTATGATCGTCCATATTTATTACTTACTTTAAACTTGGAAAAAATCATGCTTTTTTAACACTGTTCTGACCCATTTTTTATGGTTTTAATATCTGATTTAAGTATCCTGATTGCAAAATTCAGAATATGATGTCTGATTCTGGTTTGATTTCATACCTTGCTCACATAAATTCGATTTTTGTGATTTTCAGAATATTTCTCATGAAATGGAGTATATGTATTTTCATAGCTGATAATCCTGAACATCTATTCATTACAAAGTCTTTTTATTCGTCTAATTATATCTTTGCTTTTGGTATAAAAAAATTAGTTTGACATATGAACTCTTGATATTTTCTGCTTCCCTTTAAATGCCAGCCAAACCAATGATGCTGTAAACTTTGGCATGATATATATGTAAAGTAATGCCAATAAATAAAAAACCTGTTCAAAATTTAGCATCTTATTATCCTTCCGAATGGACAGTGTCACCAAAAGAGAATTTTACTCCAGAAATCAATGCTCGGCACACCCATATGCCAGCTCAAAAGGGCCGTGTAGCAAGGAACTTGAAAGCTCATCATTTAGACATTGTATGGTCGGGTGTAGCATGGACCTGTGGTAAACAGCTCAAGCACTACCCAGAATTTTTCAGGAATGGGATTACGATACCGGTATGCTTCTACTCATCTATCAGTACTCAACAATAGAATTAATAGATGGGGTCTTCTAACTGTGCACGCATAAAATGTAATGCTTGAGGATATTTTTATGTCGATCATTGTTGAGATAGGAAGCAAGGATACGCTTTTGGTGCCGGTGAGTCGGTATCCGACACGTATCAAATGTCGACACGTGGCTGACACACATCAGATACACCATGTTATTTGTCTATTTATTTTTTAAACTGGTGGACACATCCCCGACAAGACTGACGATCCTGACATGTCGTAAAAGCAACGCCTGCATGCCGTGACTGTTTAAAAGTAATCAGAATAAAGGTGACCTGACCTAGTTTATCTTCATTCTCTATTTATGAAACCCTAGCTTTGTTTCATCAGTGTCGTGGGTGGGCAATAATCCGGCAATCGGTGTTGGATGTCACTGGCTCTTTCGTTATCGCCAGCCTAGAAAAAGAACTTGAAAACCTAGCTTTCTTTTCTTTTAACTTTGTCAAACCCTAGATTTTTTCCCCCCGAAAAACAAGGCATGTTTTTCCTTTATTAAAAGTCTTGTCAATTTGGGGGGAAAAAAGAAACAAAAACAAATCTGCTCTTACCCATTAAAAATATTAAGTTTTACCATTCAATAAGACTATTGGCTTTTTCTAACCATTGAATAGAACAATTAGCCTGCATTATTAGTCAATATATAAAGCAATTGGCCTCTTTTATCCATTAATAGGCTTTTTGTCAAAATCATGAACTTTTAACCATCAAATTACCAATTGACCCAGGACTTCAATTAATATTAGAAGACCAAACAATTCCAGAATATATAATTAATAGTTTGATTCCGCAAAAGATAAAATAAAATTGATGCTCAAGCGTACAACATTTTATTCATTTTTACAATATATATATATATAGCCCCTGTTTGACTCTCTTTAAATTAAATTTTTTTATTTTTATATTTATTTTCAACCACACATGCACACAATAAAATATGTTGCATGTAAACAAATTTTTTCCTACTTTTTAACCACACAAAACACTATTCATAACATCTTTTTCCCCTAAATTTTCGTTATAATTTCCATCAAACAGGGGCTTAATGTTACTTTAATCAATGTGTATGAGCTTTTTCAAAAATCACCGTGTCGGCATGTTTGTGTAGTGTCATGTTTGGCACACTTGTCCTTATCGGTGCTTCCTAGTTCCTGAGTAAAAAATCTAGCAGAAAGAGATAGGTTATGTAGAATAAGGTCTGAGCAAATATAAGGTTAAAACAGCCCCTTTTAAATCCTGCATTTGTGTTGTAAACACTTGTTAATTTTAAATTATCATCACTTCCATTCATGCTCAAGTGCCGCCGGAGATGTCTCTTTTTCCATCCATGTAGGCTCATACCTGAGCACTTTTACTTCACATTCTATAATTGAGATATGAATGTGAAGATGTGAAATTTAAACTTTTTCCATATTTGCCTCTGTAAATTTACTTTTGGCGCGCTTAAATTTTATTGCCATGTTAACTTTGGGGTTGTATATTACCTTTTTTTTCATTTAATGATTAGTAATGATGGTTTTGCGGTTCCGAAACTTTCTTTAACTTTTTTTTCTCTCCCTTCTCTTTTCAGGTACACTCATTTGTCTTTGTAATGGCTGAGAAAGAAAACCGTTATATCGCATACTTGGAAGATATGTACGAAGATAGAAAGTGCCACAGAAAGGTCAAAGTGAGATGGTTTCACCATAATAGAGAAGTCAGGGGCACTGTTTCTTTACGGAATCCACATCCTAAAGAAGTTTTCATCACCCCATATGTACAAGTCATCAGTGCAGAATGTGTTGATGGCCCCGCAATTGTCTTAACTCGAGAACACTACGAGAAATGCTTGGCTGTTTTTCCCCAGGATTTGGTAGGAAAAGTACATTTTTGCTTCAGACAATTCAAGAGCAATAGAGTAAAACCTTTCAAGCTAAGTAAGTTGCGTGGATACTTCGATCAACCATTTTTCTCATGTTTCAGTCCTGATTTTTTTGAGGATGAAGAGTTCAGCTCTGAAGATGATGTAAAAGTGGGAACTAAAAGGAGCAGAAGATGCAGAGAGCATCAGAAGGCTGCACATGAATTCTCATACAAGAAATTGAAGTATGGTTTACTGGGTAGGAAACCATTCAAGCATGTAGAAGGCCACGATTGGCATATTCCAAGTTTTAAGGTCAATGACAAGATAGAATTTCTTTGCCAAGATAGTGGCATTCGAGGTTGCTGGTTCAGGTGCACAGTTTTAGAGGTTTCTGGGAAGCAGATGAAAATTCAATATGATGATGTGAAAGATGAAGATAGTTGCCGCAATCTTGAGGTATGACTAGGCACTATATCTCCTTAAATTATGTTTATACTTCTCGAGAAAATCAACAGAACAGAGAAATAGTGGTGGCTGTTTCCGTAAAGGAAGGTCAAATAGGTTTCAAGCATTCTATCTTAATATTTCTTGTTGTTTCCTGTTGGTGGATTGTTGGTTAGATAGCATTGCCGAAATCCCCCCGAAGATGGGATTATTGGATTGTCAATATGTTGTTAAATTAGTGTTCTAGAAAAAAAGATGCTAATGTTAGAATCAGCTCTGTTGCAGCTATGTGCAACCCCTGCATACTTGTATTACGTTCTACCAGCACACCACAGGCTTTGTAATTCATACGCTGAATCGTGTGTTGAATTCACAAGTTTTTTGAAACTATGATCTAGGCGAAATTTAATCAATTGAGACTTGGTATACACCTAAGGAGGATTAAGATTTGAGGATTTTTCCTCTATAGGACACTTAAAAAGAGAGAGTGAATTTTATCCACTACTGTTGGGTTTTTAAATAAAGTCCGTTTTATGAATTTTTTTGACGGATATATACCCTTCTCCCCCTTCCTTTAGGCATGAATTTTGAACCACCTAAGCATTCTCGTCAAACTAGGCAAAGTGATGAGAGTTTTTAGTCCATTTAGAAACACTATCTTCCCTTTAGCTTGAATTCCAAACCATCTTGGTATTCTCATCAAACTGGGCACAGTGACAAAAGTTTGTAGTTCATTTAGACTGATAGGATCCTGGCTGATTTGGTTGATAAAGTGCAGATTATGGCTGCTGATGGTGAGAATTAGTTGCTGCTCCTGCTACTGGAAAGGAATAGCTAGAGTGTTTTACACTAAGTTATGGGATAGAACACTGAAATTGTAAGGTGATTGCAAGATAGAATTTACTGGAATTGTATATTGTAAAATAGAGGAATTGTATTGATATTAACTGGAATGAAAGGCATGAAATTAAACATAATCCAAGGCTTTCAAGAGGCCTTGATCTCTCCCAATTGGTTCAACCAATACTCAATATTTGCATATCTTACTCCTCTTACTTTTATTCTATTTATAGACCCTTGTAACAGATTTTGCTCTCTAACAAACTAACCATTGAACCTTCTAGAATTACAAATGACGTGGCAGCACCATGTGAACCGGATTGGGATCTTATCATAGACACTCTAATCTTTCTCATCAACTTTGCCTAGAGGAAATTTTTTAAATAAAGGGGCACTATAGCTGACTAAATGGCCATAATAAATATACATTGGCCCAAAAAAGATTGACTAGTTCGAGAATTTTTCCTTAAATTTATCTGGAATCCATTTTGAATCTGGTCAATTAACTATTTTGATGTATTCTTTGACCTTGCAGGAATGGATCCCAACATATAGAATGGCTCGGGCTGATAAACTGGGAATGAGACATTCCGGTCGTCCAACAATCAGGCCTGCCTGTCCTTGTGATCAAGGGAGCCAGAACTTCGAGATTGGAGCTCCAGTTGATGCCTGGTGGAGTGATGGTTGGTGGGAAGGGGTCATAT
>CAIGRB010087905.1:33179-53219 GCA_903798255.1 Fraxinus quadrangulata | reverse complement strand
ATGTCTATACAACATGGGGTTTCTGATGTTATCTTTTCTTTCCCGTTTGGGTGAATCAGGTGAAGATTTATTTTTGAACATAGAGGGAAAGAGCCTTAGAGTTTCTACAGATTGGATTGGTGATCAATGGGTGGATATTAAGCCAAATTCTAACATTCTCTCTCTCATATCTACAACAAGCGTAGATGCCAAGCTTTTGGGATCACCTGCTATTGTCAAGGAAACCAAATCTGACAATTCTCGCACTTCGTGTCATAAAGCTCTTACCAATGTCAAACTCAGTGTCGTGGAAGAGGAGACCCATGATTTAGGAGGTAAGATACTGGACACTGACCACCTGAATGACGACAAGCACCAAATTCTTACAATCCAAGAAAAGGACAATGGCATGGATCATGTCAATGATGATGATGAAAAGAACAATGTCGACTATAACCTTAGTGATTCTATTATTGCTGACAAATCCTGTGATGCTGATGCCCGCAAAGACGACAATTTAGTGGAATGTGAAATTGCTGAGCCGAGATGTGAAGCAGAAACAAAGGAGGTTATGACGTAGAATGGTCCTTAGATACAATGTTGTCTCATCTCTTACGTAGTACCGGGGTAATTGGAAATGGTAGCAGAGTTATCTTGTTATTAGGATAGCTGTACATAAAGGTATGTAATAGAAGATTGTAATGCATTTTAGAACTTGGGGGGAGTTACTTGGTATACAAAAAAATGAGGTTAACAATCTTGAATGAACTCGGTGAATTAGCCATTGCCCATGTAAAGAGACGACCCTTGGATTCGAATCTCAGTGATGACAAGGTATCTCCTCCAGTACTTGGTTTCTGGCCTTGTGATGCTGTGTACTATATATTGGTCCTGTCCTGTAATATGTAGTAGACTTTTTCTTGAACTTCTCAGTTAACAGTACTGTTGTAATTGGTCTAATCACTAGCGTGTTCTGTGCTATACTGGACTTTTTCTTCTTTGCATTTTCTGTGCTATTCAATCTTACATGGCAGAGAATCGACTTGTACATAGCAATTGAGCAGCATTTTCAAACAGCTATATTTTCTGTGTATTTTCTTTTAATATTATATATAATTTAAGTTTTAAAAAATAAGAGTTCAGGAGGGGACCATATCTTCTGCCCCCCATTCGGGGCTTGGGATGGGCTGGTTTGCCATTCCTAATTGCGAACTCATCTGCAGCAAACTATTGGTCTCCGTAGCCAGGAGCGTAGGGAGAAAGGTATGGGGACGGAAGGGGAGAAGAGGATTTGGATGGGATAATAAAGAAGATGACGGGTGAGGCAAAGGGAGGAATACATTGGTCCTTGACTTCCCCTCAAAATATTTTCTCATGAATGAATCGAAAAGTTGGCAAATGAAGAAATAAAAATGAAAACGTTAATTTTGTGGACAAACTTACCAACCGAGAATTTGCTCAGCTTTGACGCCTCTCAACGCACACCAAGAATAACTTTCGAATAACACAGCAAAACCAAAATGAATTTTATTTCTTCTTCATCATCATCATCATCGCTCTTACCAACTCTTTTTCCACTGCAATTTCTCCAATAATTCTTCCAAATCTCAGCTCTCTCTTCCGTCTTTGCCTTCTTCAAAATTACGGGCTCTGAAATCCTCTGGACTATCGATTTTTAGAACTTCTGCTGCTTCTGAAGTTTTAAAATCTGATGTTAACACTGCTAGTTTTGAGGTTATTATTTTTCTGTGTTTATTAACTCGTTCATTCTTGAAAGAAATGGGAATAGTTTTTCTTTTTCCTTTTTCCTAAATTGGTTTTTTCTTTATTTGGGTTTGCAGGATGAAGCTCCTGGTATTCCAGTGCCAAGTGTCGGTACCGATTCTGATAAGGTAAATTCTCTTTTACCATTTACATTACTGTGTGATTGCTTAGTGTATTTATACATCTCATTGATTTGTGCTTTCTTTGTTCCTTGTTGCTTTTATTGTTACTTTTCAGAAAAATTTAGTGGATTTACTTTGTTCAAGGTACCAAAATAAATTAGCTAGAATTCACTGCACTTGCATTACATTGCAAAGCATAGATAGTGAGATAACGGGGTTGTTGATGGAGAATGTTTTGTTTTGTTTGGGTTACGGTCGCGCTCGCACTTTATAAAGATTTTATATTTCCTTAACAAGTTTGTAAAATTGCTAGATGAATCTGTAGTATTTGACAGTGGCTTGGCTGGGTTTCTGAAGTTTTTGGTTTTGGTGTTTAGATTAGTTTCTGTTGGGAAAATTAGTACGCAATGGTACAAGTATGAAATGAGGATTCACGCACAACTAAATTGACAGAGAATAAATTTGAATTGATGCAGAAATTTGTGTTTGAGAGAGATTAAAGTTTCACTCTTATGCCTTTAAGAAGAATTTTCCCTGTTGGTATACTTGCAAACTTTCGGCTATATACAAACTTTTAGCAACAGTTACTCCAAAGTATAGCAACTAATTGAATTTCTTGTACTGTTTTTTAAAAATGTGAATAAAAAAGAGAGCAAATATTTTATGTAGACTAGATCACGGATTGCAAAAATAAGGACCAGATTGTATTTAAGATATGCAAAATGGGTATCTATAGTTGTTGAAAGTGATCGTCTGAAAGCACATTTCTGTCCAGAATGGTATGTTTGATGGAAGACAAATTTGTTTTAAAGAACACATTTGGTCTGAGAGACATTTGGCATTTCAGACTTGTTAGAAAGACGAAGAACTATATGAAAAGACAGTCTGTGGTACGAAAATCATCTCCAATAAGTTCTATGCCACGTGGAACTCTATAGTTTGATCACAGTTATGCCATATGGATTTTGATTCAAATCCAGAGTTCCATATAAATGCTTATGCAACATTTGGTTAACTTTCCATCTTCGGATGTGGCATATGAATTGTCTACCACCTTTCTACTTCCAAGTTTTTCCATAATTCATTTGAGTCATTAGAGCTTAATTTCTCATTCACACGAAAATGATTTTGATCACGTGAATATACAGTGACCATCTGCTAGTGAAGAAGGTGGAATTCTAACTTAGTCCCACTTTAATGAGTTGCAGATTCTACTCATTTTGGCTAAAAGTTGGTCATTCACCACTTTACTCAAACTATCCCAACAAGTGCTAAGTGTGTGTGTGTCTCCCATTATTGTAGAAGAAATGAAGTCATGAATAGTATTTTTTGGAGAATGTGTGGTTGAAATTTAAAGTAATTTTATTGGTTGTATGAAGAATATTTTATTGGGTGAATGTGTGGTGAAGAATCTTACTGTAACAAATAATGTTTTGGAATAATGAGAGACAAATGGATGTACTGTAGTTGAAAGGTCTGCAACATGCCTTGTTAGATAGAATTATCCCCGATTTAATTATGTTTGTGATTTCTCAAGCCTTTCTGATTTTTAAAAGCCTTTTGGGGTTGGTGGCAATGGTGATTTCATATTTTTTAGTGGCAATAAGATCATGGAAAATTGGTGTCTCGATTAAAGTGAAGAAGTAAGTTTAGTTTATATGCCCAGGAAAAGATAAGAAGGTGCAATTTTTGGAAATTTAAAAAGAAAAGGAAATGGGAAAAGGATTAAGGTAAATGAAAGTAAAAAGAAAAAAAGACGAGAAAATTCCGACAGAGGACAAAAGGAGAGAAAAAATTTATACTGTAAAATTGCTAACTTATAACCCAGTTGCGTGAGACCTTATGATTCTGAAAACAAAAGTTTCTTTACTAATTATCTTTGCCGTGCATTCAAGGAGACTTGAGAAACATCAAAATAATCATATATGGCCGTGGAACGAACCAAGTCTCTGCATACACTTTGTTTAACATTCTGTATCTTGTTCTTGTTAGTAATGCTGCTATCTGATGTACATGATCAATATTTAACTGCTTGTGCCATTTGAGAATTTTTATTTTATTATTGTCTTTTTTCGATTCTATAAGCAGCGCTTTGAATAATCTAAGAGGGCTATTTTGTTCTCAGATGGCACCTAAACAGAAGATCAGAATCAAATTGAGGTCATATTTGGTACCCTTGATCGAAGATTCATGCAAGCAGATTATGGATACTGCAAGGACGACCGATGCGAAGACTATGGGTCCAACAAAGAAGAGAATATATTGTGTTCTGAAATCTCCATAAAGACGCCAGGTTCCATTTTGAAATTAGCTCCTTACTGACATTCTTTACCCAACCGCCCAAACAATTGACTCGTTTGTGCAGCTTGACCTTCCTGCCGGTGTTGATGTTCCAGGTTAAGTTGTGACGATAACAACGTTGCTCTTTTGTTTTGCTATAACTTGTTCTGTTAAGTGATTCTTGTTTATAGAAAATCCAGACCTATTAGCTGAATTCAGGAAAAAACAAGAAAATTAATTTATAGTTTTTCCGGTGAAAGATTACATATTATTGGATTCATGCGTCTTGGCCTATTCAAGTTTCCAGATATCAATGGTATGGATTCCAACGTTCGTATGATATTGTGATGCTTCCGAGATGGAGAAGTGGGATCCTGTGCTTAAAATATCGTAATAGAATTTGTTTGTGACAGCGCTTATTATTAATATAAAGTCTATTGATTGGGTTATCGAAGAGTAATGCTAATTATAATCAGCGATTGTCGGTAGTCATTATATAACAAGTTGCAGTCACTAACTATGAATAACATTATTTATAAACAAAGTTTTGATAGTAATTAGTACATGGATGGACTATAGTTAGAATCAACCCATCTTCTGGAATCGCAATCAGCGTACATTTAAGTGGTTGACAATTTTTTTTCCTTTATTAAAAATGGTTCGTGCAATTCACATACTCAGCTAACCTAAAATCTGATGAACATCGTGTTGGAGATATTACACCGATAATGTGAATATTATATTCAAATCAATACTTACCATTTTATACTCGTGAAATCGAAACATAATTCGACTTACCAAAATAGTTAAGAAGATGATGTAATGATTTACTGAATTAATATGGATTCATCACTTTCCAATTTGAAATGAAAGTATGTCATCTTCAATCAAACCTTGTCATATAAGCATATAAATAAGTTAACAATATTCTGAAATCAAACATAAATGAAATTATAAATTATAAAGATAAGAAAAGAGATGCAAGTGATGCGATTGATTGAGACACACATCGATGCTAACGATTTTCGACAACCATCTCCCAAGATACGACCACGTCAAGCCATATGAGCACTTCAAATGGCTTAGACAAATGAACTCAAATGTAATTCTCTCTTTTTCAAACCATGAATTCTATGCAAAGAAATTACTTTTGATGAAGTGTTTTATGCAACATAAAATGAAAAGAATGATATGGAATGACAAATAAATGTCCAAGGATCCTATATATAGAGCATGAAGGGTTGGGGACGAGTGTTGTGCTCCAAACTCAGCAACTTTGATGAAATGTTGCAATCTTACATGTCGCTCACCTATCGCTGAATCATCGCTCGAGCGACAAAAGCAGAGAATCTATCGCTCGCCTAGCGCTGGGATGTCACTCTTACACGCTGAATTTCAATTACCTTTAAACTTTGGATCATAATTTCTTAATTCATTCGGAATTTATTTTGAAATTTCAAATATACCACGACAATTTACTTGACAAGTAGAACAAGCTAATCTATTTACATTTGTAAATTGACCATCGGATCAAGTCCTAATATTTGACCAAAGTTGACAGGAAGTCACTTTTCATGATTTATACTTAACCAAAATTTCAATCTTAAAACCAAATTCCAACACATCGTGAATAGGGACAGTTTCTGCTACTAGGTTCATGACAGGTTTGAAAAGAAAGAAAAGCTTAAGAATATACTTGCTATTTACTGTTGTAGACTTCCGAACTTGATTAGGACCAGCGCGTCAATAGACCTCGACTCATCTTTTCTTCACATGTATTTCACCTACACATTTTAGAGGCGCAAGACTGAGGCTCCTCCAAGCAAGGCGTGGGAGGTCACGATCGTGCAACCTTTGATGATTAAGTCATGAAACCAACATGAGTCAAGTTTATATTTTTAGAGTGAGAATTACCAACTTAAGATTCCTCTCAAAATACACTAGTGTGAGTACTTATAGGCAAAGGAAAGTAATTGAAACGAGTGGTCTCAAGGTAAGCATTGCGTACAAGTAGCTTTACTATTCTTTCTTCCTGTCAAATATTTTTGATGAAATGGTCCCAAACTGCAATTATCATACTGTTTTCATCCAAGACAAGTTTATAAAACATCACATGATTTGCCTGTGAGATACAAAGCGTATTGTGAGTAATATAAAAACCCCTCCACTAATTTCTCTAAATAAAAGAAAACCACTCCTTTTCCACTCCTAGTCCTCGCATCTCACCTACCCTTCCACTCATGACTCTGTCTAGTCTCATCCTCGTCTCCCCCATTGACAACAATCTTGACCAGATACGTCTATGAGCATCTACCTTTTACAAAAATTAAAGGCTTACCCTTCAACCTTCATTATTATCGTGATTTTGTCGTGACCTCTCATTTTTTTTTTTTTTTTATAGCATTTTGACCTTTATTGTCACGTTTCATTGTGTAAAATGTCATTTTCATACATTTTTTTCAATTAAAAATTGTGAAATGACGAATACAACCTTTTGTTTAAATAAAACAAAAAGAAAATAGAAAGAAAGAATTGCAATTGTAGTCTCAATTTTTTTAAAAAAGTACAAACGAGTCTCAAATAAATTATTAAAATGGTACTTTGTACATATTGTCCATATCTTTCACTATTTTTGTGAAAAACGTCCATATCTTTCATTTTATTTAACATTTTCATCATTAATTACACATTTGATTGCGTAAACCATTATTTCTATCAATTTTCATTCAATTTTTCAATAAAAGCTATTGAATGACAAATATACCCACATTTAAAAAAAAAATTATTTTTTTAATAATTTATTTGGAATTCGTTTGCACTTTTTAATTTTTTTTCTTAATTTCTAATTTCTCATAATTCATTTGAGACTCGTTTGCACTTTTTTTAAAAAAAAATTATTAATTATTATTTTTTAATAATTTATTTGGAACTCTTGCACTCTTTAAAAAAATTAAGACTCTAGTTATAATTAATTTTTTATTTTTTATTTAAATAGGAGAGTATATTCGTTATTCAACAATTTTCTATCGGGAAATTAGATGAAAATGAATAGAAATGATGGTTTACGCAATTAAATATCTAATTAATGGTGAAAATGTCAAAAATGAAAGGTATGAACTTTTTCACAATAATTGTGAAAGGTAAGGATATTATGTGTTAATTATCCTTTCATACTTTATTTGTGACTCGTTTGCACTTTTTAAAAAAAGTGAGACTGTGATTGCAATTAATTCTTTCGTTTTCTTATTGTTTTATTTAAACAGAAGGGTATATTGATCATTTTACTAATTTTAATTAAGAAAATTGATGAATATGACTTTTTGTGCAATGAAATGTAAAAATAAGGGTGAAAATGTCAAAAAATAAAAGGTAGCAACGTTTTTCACAATATCATTGAACGTAAAAACGTTATAGGCTAATTACCCAAAATTAAAGTATGCCGACTTATTTGATAAATTTAAATAAATGGAACTATAAAGCGCTCTTTTGTGATATACTAAACTAATAGATTGGACCGACGATATTTACTTTATTTATTGGCCGGCGGCCTCTTGGTGATAGTGATGTTTGCATATTGCTACTACGAGTTGGAAAGGCCAACCTATTATTTGTGGTGGGGAGAGAGGGAGAGAGAGAGAGTCTACTTCCAAATAATTATTTTTGTTAAATTTTATCAAATATAATTTCTTACTCTTTACCTCAAAAGTAAACAAAACCTCTAGAGTTGGAGCTCGTTCAGTACGACTTTTAAAAAGTTAAAAGTTATTTTTAAAATTAAGAAGCGATTTCTAATATTTTAAAAGTACTTTATCTAATTAGAAGAACTTTTAGTAAAAGCTGGACTAGTTTAATGTAGCTTTTTTGGGAAGTTTTTTTAAAAAAAGTAGAAGGAAAAAAAATCGTGTCAAATGAAACTTTAGTCCCTATTTGAGCCATATTATTATTTTCACTCTCATTTTTTTTACTCATTTTCAACCACACATTTTTCAATAAAATAATATTTACCATCACATCAATAACTTTTCATTCTTTTTCACCAACACATTCTCCATCAATCTACTATTTCAAAATACATTCTTTCAAAATAATGTGGCTCAAACACACCCTTAATCTACTAGATTTTAAGGTCATAGGTCACTTATTCTAGAGATTATAATCTAAAAATAATTAGAACATCCACTAATTTGAAGATTTTTTTTTTTAAAAAAAATTAAATTCTAATTGGTAGGGTCGTTACAACACTAATGTTATGATTACAACAATAATATTTAACAAATACTTGGTTATATCGAATCTCTCCCGACAGCATATGCTTGATGTTTTCTCGTATTTTTCAAGGTCATATTTTTCAACCTGTTATCTAATTTAGGATAATTTCGACTTTGAAAACTTTATATCTTTATGGGTTCTCTTCTTTTGTTAACAACTGTTTGGTTCAGCTTAAAAGTAAGAATTGTGCTATCTGTACATTTTTTTGATGACATCTATATTGACATTATATGTATTTTCAAAATATGTGTCATTGATTATTTTAAGATTTATTAAAATTAAGGACAAAAATTCTGACCACCTCACACGATGTCTAGCAAACTGTACCCATAGCAAAATTGTAAAAGCAATATACTTCTGCCGACAACTTTGTTATATTTTGTTTAATTAATAAGTACAAACTTCATTATGAAAGTTGGAGAAGAGGAAGAGACACCCTTATGTACATCAAGAATTTTTCAAATCATAAATCTAATCCGTCAAAAAAAAATTTACTTGACTAATCCAATGGTAAAATGAGCAAACAAAATTTATGTCGACAAGGATAAATAAAATACGGGGAAAGCCCCTTGTCCCGATTCAATGACCGGGAAAAGAGCACGGCTCATAAAATACTAAACTCTTAGAATTTGGAGATGAGAATTCTACAAATGCAGATGATTTTTTCTACCATTCGAGTCCACGGTTATGACATACGAGTATTCATAAACACGACAAAATGCGCCATCTCTCGCCTCCATAAGAACCCTCATCCTCTCCTCCTGGTCACTCGCTAAAAAAGGCTTTTTAATTTGATTTGTTTTACCAACAAAAAAATATCCATTTCTACGAAAGCTCTGCTCTATATAGCTCTCTCCCCTCACAATCACTTCTCTTATCGCCTCTCTTTTCAATGTCCACAAATTTTCTGGGATCCCCAAATATACTGAAACCCTTCTTCTCTATCGGATTCTCAGCTGTTCCTATGGCTACTTTTGTACAATCCTCAAGAACAGAGACTCCTCAGACAAATCCAGACAGAGCCCAAGTTGAAGATGATGCGTTTAATAAATATGTAAGACAGTGCAGACCCATGTTTTCTGATCTTGTTTCTTGCGTGCCCATCTCAGAAAAAAAGTCAAAGACTCTCCACAAGCCTAATGTTTTGGATGAAATTGGTGGTGAAGAAGATGAACAAGAAGATAATTTATGGCAGCAGATGAAAATTGAGGCAAGGTCAGATATTGATCGAGAACCCATATTGTGCAACTATTATTTCAGTTCAATCTTGTCTCATGATTCAATGGAAAGTTCTTTGGCTAATCATCTTTCCATGAAGTTGAGTGATTCTAGCTTGCCCAGTGGTACACTGTATGATCTATTTGTGGGTTTTCTCACAGAGGATCAAGAAATCGTGATTGCTGTTAAAGATGATTTGAGGGCTGTTAAAGAAAGGGACCCTGCTTGTATAAGTTATGTTCACTGTTTCTTGAATTTCAAAGGGTTTTTAGCATGCCAGGCTCATAGGTTTGCACATAAGTTATGGTCACAGGGGAGAAAAGTTCTTGCCCTTTTGATACAAAGCAGAGTATCTGAAGTTTTTGCAGTGGATATTCATCCTGGGGCCAAAATTGGAAGGGGGATTTTGCTTGATCATGCTACAGGAGTTGTAATAGGAGAAACAGCAGTGATTGGAAATAATGTGTCAATTTTGCACAATGTGACTCTGGGTGGCACTGGGAAGGTTAGTGGAGACAGGCATCCTAAAATTGGTGATGGGGTTTTGATTGGAGCAGGGACTTGTGTACTGGGTAATGTTAGAATTGAAGATGGAGCCAAAATTGGTGCTGGTTCTGTGGTGTTGAAACAGGTGCCTGCTAGAACTACTGCCGTAGGAAATCCTGCTAGATTGATTGGTGGGAAAGAGAATCCAATTAAGCTGGATAAATTTCCTAGCTTCACCATGGATCATACATCAGATATATCCAAGTGGTCTGATTATGTTATTTAGGGCAATCATTTTTTCCTGTTTCTGGGGCTTTTCTCGTGCTTTTAAGAGAGAGCCTGAGTTCTCCTATTAGCATAGAGATTCTTGTCTTGGTGTCATGTATTCTGTGTCATAGTTGCCTTTAGATTCTGTGCTCTATTGGTACATAATCCGAAACAAAATTGCCAAGTGGGCCTTGTACTAGATTTTCGAGGGAAATTATGTAGTCTCTTTCCAGGTTCACGAGGCAAACTACTCGAGTCACAGGCTAAGACCCCTCTCTGTATGATCGCTAAATAATAGTCTCTCTTATCTTTCTTATTATCATTGAAGGAAATTCTATTTTTCAATCTATCAACGGTAAAAAAATTAACACTCTATCAAAGGGTGCCTTTGGTGACAAAATCAAGTAACGAGAAACATTCATATAAGCAATCAAGGAAGCCAATAAATTGGCAGCAGGCTTCAAACAATGTGGACGAGAGGTGTGCACAAAACTAAAAAAAAATAAAAATAAAAATAGAGAGGAGATACTCGGTAACTTCGTCTATGAACACGAAGTAGGCAATGCTGCAATGATTTATGAGTAAACAAGTGAAAACAAAAAGATCATGCTTAGTGTAGTTGTGATGCTATCGACTTGAAATGTATGTAGAAAATTCAACAAGCATTATTCATAAATAATGGACATGATGGCATACTCAAATCAAAATTAGATGCATCTGCTGGTTCCTATGAATTGCAAGAATCTTGCATTATGATTACAGTGCAGTGGCTGGTGAATGCCGTAACTGCATGACCCTCACCCACCTCCGCAACAGAACTCATGCCATCAAAGCAAGTCCAGAATATGCATCTAGGATTATTATCTTCACAGGATTTCGACATCATCATGCCAATCAAAGGTTAGAATTCTTTCTACTATATTCAGGCCATGGTGGGCCCTGGGCACGATATTTGACTTGAGCGCTTGAGGCCCACTGGGGACGGAGAGGCTCATTGTTCGGGTTAATGAACATGGGGAAGATCTTATGCTTATATGTTTGTGACGTTTCCATAACTGGAACTCGATCTCCTGCTGTACTCAGCTACGAGCTTTGAAAATGACGATGACTTGTCCTCAAGCAATTTTTCTGGAGAATCATATTCCTTAATAAATCCTGCACCACAGGGAAAAGAAGGTGAACACCAACAAGTTACAAACGCATCTAAAGATTACAGCAATGTAATGAGGTCCTATACCATGATCTAGTAGTAGAACTGTATCACTGTCCAGCACAGATGTTATCCTGTGTGCAATTGTTATAACAGTGGAATCAGAGAAGTGCTGCCTAAGAGTCTGTTGAATCAGATAATCAGTTGCTGTGTCTACTGATGCTGTGGCCTCATCTAGCACCAGAACCTTGCTTTTCTTAAGTAGCACACGTCCAAGACAAACGAGCTGCCTTTGACCGACACTCCAGTTATCTCCATTCTCAGAAACTATAATATTTATTGTAAAACCAAGAAATCAACAAGAAATTGTGATTATATGTTGGTAAGAAAAATTGCGAAGGATAAATTAGTTGAGAAAAAAACCTGTGGAATCAAGCTTGCCTTCCTTCTCTCGAATCTCATCTCCGAGCTGGCATTTATCAAGAGCCTAAAGGAAAGGAGAACGGTTTCAATCTCGAAAATCAGAGAGTTCACATCAAACTGACGTATAAAATCTTTCAAAAATTTGTTGATTTTATGATTAAAAAGTAGAGATAAGACTTCAAGGTGTGTTACAACATCACTTTCCTTTTATCACCATAGTATCCAGAGAAGCAATTTGCCTGAATCCTATTGTACATAATAATTCCCAAAGTGGTGGCGGAGATTAACGCTGACATTGTAACACCCCTTGAAGTTTGTCTCTATTCTATGATTGTAAAATCGATAACATAAAACACATTGCATAAAAAAGACCCACCTCCCAAATCTGCTTATCTGTATACTCTTCTAGGGGATCCATGTTACTTCTAACTGTCCCCTCAAACATGGTTGGATCCTGTGGTATTATGCTCAATCTAGATCTCAAGTCGTGCAGTCCAATTGATGAGATATTGATACCATCAATCAATACTTGTCCACCAGCTGGTTCAACAATGCGGAAGAGAGTCTGTATAAGAGTTGATTTACCACTGCCCGTCCTCCCTACTATTCCAGTCTTCTTACCACCAAAGAAAGTGCATGTAAGTCCTCGTAAGACAAGAGGCAGGTGCGGTGCATATCGGACCTACAATTATTACTTAGCTTCGTTAGCTTGGTGCAGTAGTGTTGAAGACTAAATTTAAGTAAACATATATGGTCTCTCTCTAATAGCTTAAAATTTTTATACCCGTCCAACATGGTAAATAAACAGGTAGAGGTCCCTAGTTAAAGTCTGCTCGCTAACCGTGGTTAAAAATTGTGCCCTTGTTAGGCCTCTGTTGAAAAATGTATGTGGCCCACCCGAGGGGGCAAATTGAAGACTAAATTTAATAAACAAATACATTCCCCTTTTAATAGCTTAAGGTTTTAAATGAGATGGTTCAACAAATGGCTCAATACTGAGGCATAATAATTAAATCATTAATATGTCCACAAGAAATACCTGAAGATCACGGATATTAACTTCTCCATGTGTAGGCCAGTGACTTGAAGGCCTATTTGATTCTATAACAAGAGAGGGCTCCGTAGGGATACAAGTGTATTGAAGTATTCTTTCAACTGAAATGATCATATTTTCCATAAGGCAAAGATTCCATACAAACCAAGCTTGCAATGTGTTCAGATTCAACCCATATGTCACTGCCAATCCCGCAACACCTTCAAATCATTGAGGAAAAGGCAAAAAAAGTGTCAGCTACGCATCTCGTTTGTACCATTGCACATGCTGCAATAAAGAGATATAAGTATGAATGTATGATATGAAGAAACTTACTTGGATCAATTGTTCCCTTTGGAACAGAGATTAAGATAACCAACGAAAAAGCAAAAGTAATTAGGGATAATATGTCCAGTCGAAAGCAAAGCCACTCCATAGCACCAGCATTGTGGAATTTTGGCCGCAAATATCCATCTATTAGTTTCATGCTCATGTCACGGAATCTAGATTCCTGATCAAAACCTTTAATTGTGCTCGATCCTGAGAGTGTCTCAGCAAAGTGCTGTATGACTGGAGCTTTGCACACTCCAATCAACCGTGACATTTCTCGTGCTGAAGGTATGTAATATCGCTGCACAAGACAAATACAATTTTTTTCAGCATATGTAATTACATCACATCTTCATTTTGGCTGACTAAAGTACCCTTCATAGGGTGTTAGAGAACTCAGACCAAGAACTAAAGCAAGCATAGATTCTCAGCTCAAGGGTGTGGACCATCTCCTTCCATCTAGTTACAAAGCAAATCCTCAAGAAAACTCAGACCAACGTCAAGTCCCGATGATACTAACATACTCATACTACTTTAACGACATTACAGTCTGTATCGTAACCCTAATGTTATCAGTATTAAAATATTGAAAACCAATTTTCAAGTATTTAAGATTTAAAGGTATGCTAAGATAATGTATTGTCTACTCAAATTTCATGAATATTGGTCATCCTTTTTCATTGGAGGTTTGAGGGTTCAGGAAGATGGCAATTTTTTTCCCTTCCGTTTTTTTTTTTTTAATGTTTATTCTCTTGGCAATCTTTACTGTAAATGTAACAAGTCTGCAGGGACTACTTACACCTAAAAATGGAAGGATGGGAGCGAAAACGTCAAGAAACAAATATTGGAGATAAAAGTGCTAAAGGGACTAGGGACTAAGTGTGGTCATGGATAAAGGCCAAAAAAAAAAAAAAATCCAAGAACGATTTCATTTCTTTAAATTTGACAATCGTGCAAATGTTATGCTGGAAACCAACAGGTGAAAGAAATATTTTCATCAGAATTAAGTAATGAACTTTATTACCATCTCTAAATATAAACAGTAAGTAGGCAACATATATATATTTGACTTTCCCATAACATAATGAAATTTATTCCATTGCCACATACAATAAAAAGGAGAATCTCGTGCAAAATACGGGCTTTTAGCTACTGGCTAATTGATTTACTATCATCAAGTTGGATATAGGTAGAGAGAATCACATGAAAATACGAACTCCTATTACATGCTGCAATTACGAGAGCTACAAAATACTCAAAAAGGAAAATGGAGTTACCTGCAACCATACGCAAATTGCAATGACCGGAATGAAGATGATGAAGACCTGCCATGCGACTTGTGACATCACTCCAATGATTCCCAGAAGCTGTACAATCGAAAAGGCAAATGTTCCAACTTGAAATGGAATGTCTAAATCCACAGCACTTTGGTCAGTAGATATCTGTGACAGTACACAGTTTAGTTAACAACAAAATGTTAGTTCATAATGGAAAAAAGAAAAAGAAAAAGAAAGATTACAAGCAGCAATCACAAAACAATGCATTTTTCGTACTCTATTCAGAATTCTCCCACTTGGAGTGGAGTCGAAGAAAGACATGGGGGCCCGAAATATGCACTGATGCATTTTCTCGAAAAGTATCATGGCTGACTTACAGCCAGCCGTCACAAGAAGCAAAGCTCTGGCAAGCGTGCAAAAAGAACATCCAATAGCAAAAGCAACATAGACAATGATAAGGGTAGAGCCTCCCACTGGAGGTGGCACATCCTTTGAGGTGGGAGTTGCCCAAGCCATCCAGTAATTGCTTCCAATTTGAAGCAACTGAAACAGAATTTGTGCTAACAATATAAATGGCACGAGGACTCCTCCATATGCTGTCATTATATATTTCCTGTAGACCGACAAACCAACTCCACCCTTCTCTCTTTCTTCTTCTTCAACAAGCTGTCCCTTTGTTCCAATAATATTATTTGCTTCACCATTTTGAGCATCTCGACTTTCCTTTTTCAGCAAAACATTCTTAGCATTCCCTGAGAAACTATTTCCCTCACCAACAGTCGCTGCCCCCGCCTCAGTGAAACTGAGAGTGGATAAAGCTTCTTTATGTGCACCAATAAGATGCATGAAGTCGGTTCCTGATTTGAGAATGTCATGGTACTTTCCAGCTTGTGTAATCCTTCCATCTTTCATAACCTGACGATAGATTAGGTTCTGCAGCTTAGTTAACTGGAGAATCAAGGTAAATGAAATGTGCAAGACGTGAATAGCTCACCAATATGAGATGTGCAGCAGGTAAAAACTCAGTTTGATGTGTAACATAAATAACGGTTTTAGAATCCAGAATCCGCAAAATACATTCCTGCCATTAAAGACCATGAATATCAGAACATCAAATTAAGAATGCCCCTTAAGCCCCTATGCCAAACAGGGGCTAAGTTTCAATCAGCTGGAGAGAGACAATGTCAACAAAAAAAAAAAAAAAAGAACGAGCATTGACATTGCTTATAGAGAGACAAAGATATGATGCTTATATTAAACAGATGGTTCCTGCAACTATAAACAAAATTATGCATGGGACTACATGAATTGTCATAGAATAACAATGGTAACACAGAGGAAATATGGTGTTTACATTGAACAGATGGGTTCCTGTATGTGCATCCACGGCACTAAATGGATCGTCAAACAAATAAATGTCAGCTTCTTGATATAGAGCGCGTGCAATCTGTATCCTCTGCTTTTGTCCACCACTCAAGTTGATCCCTCTCTCACCTATGATCGTTTGATCACCAAATGGTAGGAGTTCCAAGTCTTTCCTTAAGGAACACGCTTCAATGACCCTATCATACCTTTGTCTGTCCATTTCCCTACCAAATAGTATGTTCTCTTCAATTTTGCCACTCTGAATCCAGGGTGACTGAGCAACATAGGCCTTTGTTCCACAGAGCCTGACGTTCCCAGATATTTTTGGAATTTCTCCCAGAATACAAGAGAGTAAGCTTGACTTGCCTGAACCAACGGCACCAGAAATGGCAATTCTCATGCCATGAAATACTCTGAGATTAATATCTTTTAAAGTTGAATTAGGAGAATATGCATCCCAAGCAAAATTCCCATCTATTATCTCAACAGCTATGTTAGAACTACCCATTGGAAGCTTCTCTATAACATCAGGCTGCATGTCTTCAAGAGAGAGAAAAGATGCAATTCGGTCAAGAGAAACTTTAGTCTGGACCAGCATAGAGATTGTATCGGGAAGATTGTAAATAGACTCTTGAAGGATTCTAAAGGTTGCAAGTGCAGAGAGTATCTTCCCCGATTCAAGGGGAATTCCCATTAGCAAACAAGCACCAAAAGTTACCACAGACACAAATGTAGGGGCACTCCAAAAGACGAGCGTCGACATGGCTTTAGTGTACACATATTTTCTCAACCATCCAATCTCGTTTTCCCTAAGCTCAAGAATTTTGGACAAAAACTTCATCTCCCAAGCCTGAAGTTTAAGGATCCTCATGTTCTTCAAGACTTCAGACGTAGCCTTCATCCTTCTGTCTTTAGATTCCATTAACTTATCCTGAAATTTCTCTTCTACACTCCCCAAGGGTACATTTGCTAACATCACCAAAACTGTGGCAACAAGTGTAGCAAGAGAAGCAAGCCCAAGATTTTTATATAAGATAACCAGGGCCAAACAAACCTGCACGAGTACTATCCACGGTTCATGTATATACCATTCAAAGTCACCAATCCTCTCAGCATCAACTGACATAAAATTAATGATCTCCCCCGTCGAGTTCCCCTGTTTTGATTGGCTCGAAAGTGTCAAGCTCTTATTGTATATTTTAGTAATCAATGCCCCCCTGGCCCTGAATCCAGCCTGCTGCACCTTAAAATACCAGTGTCTTTGGGTCAAGCATTCAACGAACTTTGAGATGAAGAATGCGGAAACTAACAAAAAACCTTCATTTCGGAAATCTTGATGTCCAGTTAGGTATTGAACAAGTGTGTCGATGAGGTATGGACCAACATAAGAAGCCAATGTATTCGCAAGCGCGTAAACAGCTGAGAGTGCAATTTCCTTCCGAATTGTGAATATCAGTCCCTTTGCCAGAATGAGTGCAGTCACTCTATTATTCCTCCCGGTATCAGACTCTAACTTATTATTTAGAATCAGAAATGCGCCTCTAACACTATCAAAACTGGAAAGTTGAGGGACATCCTCAAGATTCAATACTTTCTTATTACCAGCAGAAATCAAAGGGCTCATCCAAGAGAAAGTAAGGATACTGAAAATACTAGCATTTGCATAAGGTGTAACAATTTCATCCCCAGTGAAAGGTATTTCAGACTCTCTACCACTAGTAACACTGCCGTTTAAAAGGGGTTCTTGAAGAAGGTTATCTTCATAGACTTTCTTACACAAAATTTCCACACAACAGAAGAATAAAGCCATAACAGTGGAAACAATATCAGACACCCAATATAGAGTTAAAATTTTTTGGTGCTTCTGGTAATAAACAAAGTCTATTGCTAGGCAATAACAAGAAACAACTAAGAAAATCCCCCACCAGAGCCTTAAAACAATTGGACACTTAGGTTCACCTGAATTAAAGAACTGTGAACGCAAGAAAACAGAAAGACCTAACCAAGCTAGTGTCTTTGCTCCCAAATCTAATAAAGTTAGAATCTTTTCATCAGACCAACCGTGTGAATATGAATAAAAGTGGTTCAATAGACACAAAACAAAATTAAACAATGAAAAACCGAAACAGCAAAACAGGGTTGGTTTGTAACACAAGAGCTTAGTTTGCCTAACACTCTGGTTTTGCCTTTTCCTGATTTTCTTGAAAACCCATAATATGAACACAATAAGCAGCAAAACCAAGTGCAAAGAACCAGTAAAGAAACGCAAGACAATTGGGTTTAGCAGAACATTACCACCTCCAATATTCAATAGTGCAAATTCAGATACAAACATCGACATACCCTTCAAGAACGATGGCTTTCTTTGAAACTTATCCATTGCCATGAGGTTTTGTGGCATGCCAGGTTTTTGTTTTTCTCTGTTCTTTGTTAGTGTAGTAGACTTGCAGACTGTAGTGACAAGTGAACGAAATCAGTAGGCATATTTCAATAGCGAGGAGGTAGAAAAGTAGAATAAAGAGATCGATTGTTGACAAATGTTTGAGTCCAAAATTTAAAAAAAATGTCAAAAAGTGGTTTACTTTGGGACTTTGGGCGTATGTAACGTGGTGGAGAAAAATCATTGATGGAGAGAACTCGGGAAGTCGGGAAGACAAGTGGGACAGTAGTCTGAAAGGAAAATAAAACAACTTTTTAGTGCTACTTTACTAACATAAGGAAAAGAAAAAAAGTGGAAATTACATAAAATCAATTGTTTAGTTTTAAGTGTTTGAAAATCAGATTTATACTTTATTTAATTAAAAATCAGGTTTTAATTTTACAATTAATATTAATAATAATATTTTAAATTAAATTAATCTATATATCCACCATACCACCTACCCCACCAAATTTCAATCCCATTTCCCAAATCCTAATCATTTTTCTTCTCCTCCTCTCTCTTCCGTCCCTCCCTCGTCCATCTCTCCCCCTCCCCTTCTCTCTCTTCGAGTGTCGGCGACCGACGAAGGAGTTGCATCAATCGACTACGCTGTGGTCGTCCGTTCACTCTGGTGCGTGATGTGCAGTGCATTAGTTGGGACGGTAAAGGTTTGTGATGACCGTAGTGGGGTGTTGCTGTTCGGGTTTGAGGGTTTCTGTGTATGGGGTTTCTGCGTAATGGTAACTGGTTATGGTATCAATTTTGGGTGGTGTTTTGGTGGCCAGCGACTGTGTTGGAAGTTGCCTGCTATAGGCTGTTTGGTTGTAACCAGTAAATTGTGGAGGTTGGCGTTATCATAGGTTTTGAGTTTGGGTCAACGGCGTCGACATCGCTTGATTTTATTTTTGGGATCGGTAACTAGTATTGGTTTTGGGTTTGATTTTGGAGATTCCGATCACTGGTTGTCAAGAGGTGGTGGGGTTTCTGGCTACGGTGTTGGCGCACTGGTGGTGGTTCTGGCTACGCCGACAGTGCATTAGAGATTTGGGTAGTGTTTTTTTTTGTGGTGACGGTTTTGTGGTGATGGATGTGGTGGTGTGTAGTGAGTGGTGTGTTGGCGGTGGTGTCTGGTGGTATGTGTGGTGGTGTTGCGGGTGCGGTGTGGCGATGTGGTGTTTCAAAAATGGTGGTGGTTTGGGTGGTAGGTGTTAGTGGTGTTATTGTTGTGGGTGGTTGTGGCGGTGGAGGTGGCGGCGACGGGCAGATGGAACGAAGAGATCAACTATTTGGTCGATCTGTGACCAAGTATTGGTGGGTGTCTATGACCAACTATGTGGTTCGTCACCTTAAAATTGTTAATTTGTGACTCAAAATATAATTTATGACCAACAAATTTGAAAATATGTGATCTTTGTGACCTATAATTTTTTTAACTTGTGACCAATTAAAAATTTGTGATTTATTTTTTTTTTTATCAGTGATCAATGTAGTCAATTGTGACCTATAAATATTTGGATTTGTGATTTCGAAATAATTTGTGACCAATTAATTTGATAAGTTGTGATCTAAAATTAAATTTTTAACTACTTAATAAGATATCCGTGACCTCGGAATCAGAGCAGCTACCGGATTTAAACGGCGACAGAACGATCATT